>CAJNDV010014847.1:44035-73885 GCA_905221635.1 Symbiodinium sp. CCMP2456 | reverse complement strand
ACAGCAGAGAGGGGACAAGCCCCCCGGACTCCCCTCTTCGAGTCTGCGATGAGCGCGATGTCGCCCGACAGGATATAGATCACCTTGAGCCAAAATGGCTTTAATATGCTCTCTCTCTCTCTCTCTCTCTCTCTCTCTCTCTTGGTCGTCAAACTTAATCTCATAATATTCTAATGTCTCCTTCTTTGGAAACTTTATATCCTTGTTATTCAATTTATTAACATATGCGCTTCTCTTATTCTTATAAGTATCATATGCGCTTCTCTTATTCGTATAAGTTTATAAGTATCACTATCTTTATCCACTGGTTTTTTAAAATGTTTCTGTTTATTAATCAATTCATCAATCTTTTTTCAATGAGTTCTAACTTCTCTAAAAATCTTTTGACTGCCAATGCGCTTGATGGGTTTGACTACTTCATCATCTACGTCACGGCTTCGCCCTGAGGATGTTAAAACATCGTCACTCATATTATATAAAAGTTTTAGAATCAAAGCTTTTCTAACTTTGCGTTCAAATCTTGCTTTTGTATTTATTCATTGAGGTGTGGGGTTAGCCTATGCTTGCTGGTGGGGGGGGGGGGCGCAGAGCGCCTGACCAACCCTTTCTGAAAGCCTTTCTTGTCGAGCACTCTCGCGAACTTATGTGCGTGCAGCCAAGATGCGGTGGAACACCGGTTGGTTGGAGGTCAAGCCCTGCAAAGGATTCCGGAACGGCTGCGGCTAGCACAGAGAGCACACCCCCTCCGGCGTCCTTGAGGCGACTCTTGGCATCCGCTCCACTGTTTGCTTTTGCAAAGCCAATGCGAGCCTCAGCAGGGTAGCCGAGCATGGCCGTGACACGGGCGGTCGTGTGCTCGTGAGCGCGCAGTGGGCCTCATCTACGCTGCCACTCCCTCGATCGAAGACAGAGAAGTAGATCCGCAGAAACACCTGCACTGCAGCATAACCAACCACTTGCCAGCAGCTTGGGGGAAGTAGAACAAAGAAAATCGTGCAATAATTTGAGGGACCGCCAAAAGCAGAACCGTTTATTCACCACTCTCCTGCCTCGCCCAACACCATGCCAGGACCATGGGCACGAGGGACTTCGATGAGCATGAAGGCAGGCGTGCACTCTGAGTCATCGCCTGTTGCCATGTGCTTTTGGGGCGCCGGGCATCCTACATGCAGTTTGCCCTTGGGAAACGAATCACGACCTGGTTACCCTTGACAACCTGAAGGGTGCTGGCATCTGGGCTTATCCAAGTACCCCTGTACCATGTACGTGCACAGGCACGGCCCGATGAGAACCGTTCTCACCAGCTGCCTGCGACAATCCTCGCAGGCCACTGGAGGCGGCTCCTTACCGTAGGAAGCAAGTTTTTCTCCTCGCCGCCCCGACCAGAGGTGAGCAGTGCTAACGAGAGGCAGAGCCTCAAAAGCGAAAGTAGCAGGTAGAGCTCGGTAGCGCGACGCTCCCACACTTGCAGTCTCTCCAGCTGCCCTTTCCGCAGCAACTGACGCATCAGGCAGCTGCCGGTCTGCGGGTGTGCTTGCACAAGCTCGTAGGACCCACAGTAGCGTGGGCAGTCTGATCAGGAATCCTTGCAGCATGACTCATCTGTGCTGGTTCGACCCCAGGCTTAGGCAAAAAAACTGCTGAATAACCTGATTGCAGACCTTAAGGCCTTAACCCGCGAGCCCGATCTCCAGACCTTAAAGTTTACTGCACTCGCAACCGCAGATTGACGATCAGAGATTCAGGGCCTACTTTTTTTTATTTTTCGGGCTTGGTGCAGGGCTTGGGTTGGCGTGTATCTGTCGGGCTCTGAAGGGTTTTGGGGACTTAGGCCGTGAAGCTTGTGAAAGCCAAACTTACACGACTTCAATCCCGGGTCCCTGCTTCTTTGACCAACTAGTTCCGGGGACGAGGGGCCGAGGGGCCCGGGGCGCTGAGGACCCCGAGTCAGACTTGAAAAAACTTCGGAGCAGTAAGCCTGGATCCAGGATGACCAGGCCTTCTTGGCTGGACAGCATGTACTGCTTGTTGGAGATCACGAAATCACCTAAGATCGTCTGAACGTCCGGAATTTCCACGGGCAAAACAGCAACATCAAGCACGGCACGAACTTGGCCAGCGGTGTTCTTCAAGGTGTAGGTGATGTCCGGGTGGCTCTGCTTGGTCAGGCTGCGCCAGGGCAAGACGGGGACCGTCAGAGAAACCGGAGCTGCAGTATCCGTTGCATAGCTTGCGTCGGCCTGTGGCAGGGCCCTGCTGCGAGGCGCTTCATCGTCTCTTTGAAGAGCCGGCCCTGCCCAAGAACCCACCCAAGCCGGCCCGGTCAGGCTTTTTTTAGGCAGCGGGTGCGCCTGAGCCGTGAAGAACGTGGTGCCGGTGTCCACGATTGCCTCTGGGAGTGTCAATGAGGTGGTACGAGAGAATTTGTGGACTCCTCTCCTTGAACATGGGCTCCCCAGCACCGTGATGACGGTGCTTCTTGTGACCTAGCATTGCATCCCACAGCTCCAGCGAACGGTGAACTTCATCCGCTAAGGCCTGAAGGACCCTCGTGCTCCAGGTCCGGGGTCTCCTCAGTCTCCTCCGCCTGCAGCTGCAACGGTTGATAGTTGATAGCTGTTGCATCCGGCTACGCCCAAGCACGGGAAAGGCCTCGGGCAGCAGTAGATGCAGAAGCGAGTCCTCGCCGATTTTGAAGTCGACCAGCTCAATCTCGGGCATCGGGGAGGAGAAGCATGCGAGAGTCAAGGAACTAAGGCCTGGGGTCCTGGCGGCCCAATAGTACGGCTGAACAACGGGAAAATACCTGTTTGTCTCAACTTGCCTTCGCTTGGAAGGCTCTGTTTGGAGTCCAGCGAGGGCTCGTTGGTTCCGGTTTGCTCCCAACTCTTTCGCGGATCCGAGCTTTATCTTGTCGGGGTCAGAGCTTGTTGGTGTCTGGGCCTGTTGTCCATGGTTTCGAACGTCAAACCGTTTCTGATGCCTGATACACGGGTTCTTATGAGGAGGTTCAGGTGTTCTCACCGAATCTCCCGGTTAGGGCTGATGGTGGGACTTCCTATCGGCTTGGCAAAGTTTGCCTCTCCAACAAAGCGGTGTGACTGCTCCTAGAATTTGCAATGTGCGACGATCTACATGCATATCATACCGAGATGGCTCGAGGTCGGATACTGGCAGTATGTAAGGCAGAGTTTGACATCTAGAGCAAAGTGAAACAAGGATGGCGTAGAGACCGACACGGAAACCCACGGAAACACAAAGCACGGCACGGATTACAGCCATCCGATGAGTCTGTGCATCGAGAGAGGCGGCACTCGATTTCACCATGGTAGAAGGATCTGTCCACCTTGGCATTCCAAGCTCGGCAGACACAGGACGCATGAAGAATCCCGAGCATGCGACTCCGCCCCAGAAAACCGCATTGCCCGCCGGATCATCAGGACCTCGAAGCGGAGTGCGCTGCTCACGTGCTCAGAGGGCCAATGGGACATAGTGGGACCAGGAATTCCGACTGAGGAGCGTGCTGAAGTAAAACGCAAACTCGTTGCGACCTATGGCCTGGGAAGGTTTTGGGTTGAGGGAGGACAAGATGTCAACATCTAAAAATGCATGGAATCTCAGTTTACTTGTTTAACACTGTGTTGCCAACCGAGTGAGCGATACGATCGGACATGTGTCTTTCTATGTTGTTGATGTTTTGTAGTTGTTCCTGTATTTATGTCATTGTTGTGTCTTGGTCAGACCCTTGCGATACGACGGGCCGACGGTCTTTTCGCACCTTGTTCTCGATGATGCCATCCACGAAAGGCCGAATGCCTCGCACAGTGCCCGTGGGAGAGTGTGAATGAAGACGAGCATGTCAACCGAAAGGACGTGTCTTTCGGTCTGCTTTCGATCCCCGACACAGCGGCTTAGCCGAGCCCCGGCGCACCATGTGCGGCCATGGCTGGGAAGGCCAATCCGAGGATGCCCTCCACGGGCACCTGATTTAGTGTTGTGCTTGGTCTGCGTTCCTCTCCTTGCGTCGGCGGACGGACGCCTCCTCGAAGACCCGGCCCTCTTCGGACTCGATCATCCCTGACACACTTCAACATGCAGGAAGCCGAAAAGGACCGAAAAGGGGCCCCTGCCGAATGTCTGGTTGAAAACCGAGAACGGTCCGATGTGGAAGTCGTCGACGGCCTGGACAAGGACAACAGCAAACATGGCCTCCTAAGGCTCCGGCAGGTTCGGGCCTCCGGGCCGGTGATCCGCCCGGTTCCGAACTCAATCTGTAAGGTCCCACCTGGCGCTTCGAATGACTTCCCGACCAAGCAGCTGCGGCCGCATGCGGCCGCCAGCCTGGGCCCGGAGCGTACGTCCTGGACAGCCTGAGAGGTGCGCAAAGTGAAAGCAGCCAAATACACTCCGAGGAACTTTGGAAAACTTCGGCGCACCAGAAACTCGAGAGTTTCAGAGGCCCCAGCGACCGATCATAGCGGCTCCGATCGGCGTTAGCGCAGGGCCCCTTGGTGCCTCAGCAGGCAGATTGTACGGACTTGGCCTGCGCCTGAAGGCGCTTCCTTCCTGGGCCCGAGGCACAGGACTGACGACACCCAGATATTGGTACTGCCTTCCAGGACCCGGATGCGGGCTGCTACTCCAGGCCGTCGGGGCACATGTTGGGAAAGCTTCGCTAGGTCACTCGTTCTTTAATCTGCCGAGGCCAGATCTGGTTCATTCTGGTTCCATGGAGACCATGTAAGTGTTCTCCAAACCCTCCATCACAAGCCCAGAGTTTCCCTGCGACTTCGAAGGCTACTTTTGCAGATGCTGCCCTTCCGCGGCTTGGCGCCTGTGTCGAAGACGACCCAGACCAGAGACTGGTCGCGGACCTGCGTGTCCGGTTTTCGAACGGTCGCACAGGTTGAAGACCGGGAACTGAGAAGCTCACGTGGCATGTGTTCTTCTGTTCCTCTGCACAGCATCTGACAACCAGGTGATGCAAAGCAACTGCTGTCACGGACGCTCCTCTGTCGCGCTGTCATAATCTGCAGGCCCAAGATAGATCAGAGACCTTCAAGCACGGACGCGCAGCTTCAAAGCGGCACTGTAAGCAGCAAGCGAGCCGGGAATGCTCGCTGGAAGGCGTGCATCCTTTCGGTGCGAGCACGGAGCCTCAGCTTTGATGAGCGAGGCGGGCTGGTTCCGGCCGGATGGACGTACCGAACACAACCGAGGCTCGCGCCAACGCCTATTTGGCCGATGTACCTTCCATGTCGGACTGAGTGGGCAGAAACGCTGTAGATGCTAAGGACGATATTGGCGACAGGAGCCAGCGATTGTTGCTTCTTAGAGAGCATCACAGCGAATCGAAAATTCTGTGCAGCGGACTGGCTCTCCAGACTCGTTAACCGTGTCTCCGCAGGATGGTTCTCGTTGGGGATCTCCAGACCGTGGTACCTCGCCGGAAACGGCTTGCACGGCTGGCACTGCAAAACCAATCATTCTCCCCGTGGTGCGGCCTCAGCACCTTGCCCTCGTTCCTTGCAACGGCAGCAGCTCAAAGGAGTTCTTCTTGTTCTCTCTGGTCTGTCCTAAAAAAGCCGCCGATCGTGGACGAGTTTGCTCGTGCGTCTTCGAGCTCCTTCGGGTGACGGGCCCTTGCACTACCCTCGGTCAAACCAGGTATCACGAAAGCGACCGAAAAATGCTACGCGCAGACTGGTGACCCTGTCACGGGCTGAAACTTTTCCTGTCACAGCGGCACCAGCCTGAAGAAGGGATGCGGTCTGGTGGGCTTTCAGCGCAGCCTCCTGAGCAACCACAAAGACCATCTCGAGGTGATGAAGATTAAAGCTGAGCCCTCTATGCCGGGCTTGCAAGGACTCCTGAAATCCCACCAACTCAGATGCTGAGCTCCGAGCTTGGGTCTGCGAGACACGGAGGAAGCCCTGGAGAGAACTGGAAAGGGACCGGGTTCTGAGATGGCAAGAAGCCCTGGAATGTGGATCCTCTGAGTCGTGGCCTCGCCTTCGGCTTGGCACTCCTTTTGGATCTAGCTCGCGAGAGCAGCGGGGAGACAACCTGCCCCAAGTGCCCAGTCCCAAGTGCTCCAGGTGCGATCTGGGGCCTCTTCACGAGATCCTTTCCATCGAGCTTCAGCCTGCAGAAAAGGGCGACGGAGCTTTCATCCCATGCCCACACAGTCTTGTGCCTCTAGGAACGATGCCATGCCATCGTGCTCGTAGCGATGGAGTCTCGGCAAACACTTCGCGAAAGCCGAGAGCTCTCGTAGCATCGACTCTTAGCCTTCTAAGCACATCACCGCGTTATGTGCACCGCTTCATGGCCAGGATGGAAGATGTCCGTGGCCTCGGCCGTCGACCCACTGGGTAGGTCGCAGCCAATGCGAAGGTAGATATTCAGATTTCTAGCTCGGCTGTAAACGGCGACAGAAGACACTGTGCGCCACTTCACACTTGTGATCTAATCCAGAACATCCCATGCGATCATGTTTGCACAAGGACCCCTGTCACCGAGAATCAGCTCGCGTTTGGGCTGTAATCAGCACCCTGGAGCCCTGGAGGCCCTGGAGCCACCGGAGAAGCCCATGACAAAGGCCGCATTCATGGAGAATTCATGGAGACGTGACCCTAGCAGGCCCCAGGACTACAGTCCTTTCAGTCGGAAGACACACAGTCACACAGCATAGCGATGTACGATTTGGAACGCTCCTCTGCAAAGCACCGATGCGGAGCTAGAGCCAATGCTGGGGCTCCCGACATCTTGGCGTCCCGCCTGCACCGCGAGGAGAAGCACAGCACCGGCCACTGCCACAGCCTGCAATTGATTTCAATATCACAAAACTCAGCGGCTGAAGAATGCCAGAGGCCTGCCCTCTCATCAGCGCCACAGATCTGTTCGGGGGCACTCACATGCGGGCGGAACCAATATGGACTGGCGCCCTGCCTCTGAATGTTGCAGTCATACGAAAGCACGGAATGGAAAAACGCAGCCCCTCTTCGAGCTAAACTGCAGCACCCGAGCATCGGCTACTTGGCACGAGCATGTCATCAATATGGCGCATCTACAAGAGGCATGCCAGACATGGCAGCATGTGCAACACTGACGCTCTGCTGATCCATGGGTGAATCGGGGTCCATCGGCGGCATGTCTTCTCTGAGCGCATCGTTCAGGGCGTCCAAACTGAGACGTCAGGTTGTCGAACTTCTCTCACAGCTTTGCAGTTGCCTCAGGCACAGGCTCTTTAATGTCCTGCTGCGGCTCACCCATGTCAGGGTTGCCGCCCATCATTAACTCGTCCTGGAAAACAGAAGCTGCCACTCGCCCGCCCCAATTTACATCTGCTGCTCCATCTAATCTAGAACAGCTAGAAACAGTCACATGGGAGCCGAAACTCCTCTGACTCCCTGGGGTTTTCGTCGTCGACCTCGTGCCTTGGCGAACTCAAACTCAGGTTCGCAGCCTGCGGTTGCCGTTTCGGACCGACGCCCCCACCAGTTGCCGGCCTCATCCTGCCGCCACGTTTGGCTTTCCCCACCTGTCGAATCTGGCATGAGACTTGTTGGGCGCTTCCGGCCCGCGTTGGCAAGGCTTGTGATTTCAGCAAGCCTTTGTGCCATTGGTGGTGCTCGTCACGCCACCAGTGCTCTGCCTCACCTCTGCTCGCGACACATCTATTTGGTCGATAGGAGATTCAAGCCGATGGCCTCCAAAGTGCCATTTGCCCGACTCGTCCTGCCACCAGTCACCTTCAAGTCCCGAAAATCCAGCGTTTGGCCCCTTCCTCACGATGGTGCTCGCCCTTCCGGCCTGAATCACCTCCAACAGCACCGCCGCCGGCAGGGCCAGCAGGGCCACCCTGAGGAGCGAAGGGATTTCCAAGGCCTCGGTAAACCACGTAATGAACGCGGAATCGCGCCCTCGGCATGGATCTGGGTATGGAGCCTTGGAAAGATGTCAGCCGCCGGTTCTGGCTGCCTGCTACCCACAATCCCAAGACATGTACAAAGCACCTTGCTGTCACCGGCCGCCTGTTCCAAAAGAGGTCAGCAGATCAGTGAGCTTCATGGCCAGAGCAGGCACTGAGCTGGGATCTCTCGTTGGCAGTAGCTTTGGCTTCAACTCGCTTCAACTGACCAACCAACCACTTCCACGGCGGCACTGTTGGCTCGAAAGCCCTCTGCTAGCCCATGAATGAGCTTTCGTTGTGGACATTTACGGATCAATGATCTCTAAGCCCCTTTGGGCTTTTCTTGAGAAGCTGCCGCGGGGCATCGCTCACATGTACACGTCCCTCCTGCCCCGGCACCCCAGCTGTCACGAGCATGGAAGGATCATCAGGATGTCATCAGGTCAAGAAGACCTACCACAGCCACAGCCGAGAAACCAAGCCGGGTGCCCTCGGTGGGCCTCGACATCGGCCCTGAGCTCCTGCTCTAGAAGCCCGGCCAGCCTGCACAGTTGAGCACTCCCCGAAGAGGGACACGAGAGCTCACGGCGTGCGGCAGCTTCTTTTCTGCGCGCCCTCCGACACCCGAAGCTGCAGCCAGCACGGTCGTGCGGTCTGCCCCCTTCATGCTCCACATCAGCTGGTTCACGAGCTGCATGACGTTGCAGTTGCCTGTGCCGAAGCAGCTGCCCCCCGCAACCGCGAAAAAACCTGGATAAACATAGCGATACTCTTGAAGCTCCTCTGCTGGATAGCTGAATGCTGCTGTGCAGATTGGACTGGGTGCTTGCCCTCAAGTCGGAACCCTACTGGCATTCCAATTGTTCACCTAGAATGAGAACCGACAAGAATATGTTGCCAGAGGGCGATCTTGCCTGCGTCGGAAGTACTGTATGTGAAGCTTAACGGCGTGCTGGGTCCTCGATAGCCTGTGGAGGCTGCTGTGTATCGCTTATAGAACTTATAGTAGTACGAGTAGCGTCAGGTGCTGCACGTCATCATCATGCAGCATCATGATGAAGTTACCCATCGTCTTGGTCAAAACCATTCTCAACATTTCTCAGTAACATGCCAAGGCACGCAGGCGGAAGTCAGCGGGCACAGTGTGACGATCCAAGACTGACCGGATGGCCTCGCCGGTTCATCTGCTGGCGAGGAACATGAGAAGCCATCATTATCTGCTTCAACTGGCCAATGTCGGAGACCGACGCTGCTCGGCTGACAAGGACGTGCGCGAAAACATGACTGGAGGTAGCTAGGTAGGTAGCATATGTGCAGGTAGGTAGTGTATGGAGATGTATGGAGATTAATGTCGAGACTGTCAATCGACGGAAAGCAGTTTAGACGTGGGGAACTGAACCGGTAGAGTTCCACCCCCGACCCTGCTTATGCATGCATGTGTGGAGGCTGGCCGCGTGGACTCGTGTGCCGAGAGACGGACGTAGGTACCGACGGAAGCACGGCGGCCGGGACGGGTGGGCGGCAGGCACAGGCTGGGCGCAGGCGGGCGAGCGGGACGCAAACGGAGAGACAGAAGAGAGAGAGAGAGAGAGAAAGTGAAAGAGGCAGAGAGGAGACAGAGTGAGAGGTAGAGAAAACTCTTGGGAGTCGGAAGCCACATCCACCTTTGCAGGGGACTGGGAGGGAGTTGGTCAGCGAAGGACAATGCATGCAATTCTTGTCGGCTCTTAGGTACCTTCCTGCGGGGACGGGTCAGGTGTTCATTTTTTCGCGCAACATCATTATTCCTTGTATCCGGTGCCGACGGCCACAACAGTATCGCATACTCGTGACACATGACGAGATGATTTAAGTTCAACTTAAATCATCTGGTCATGTGTCACGAGTATGCGATTCCTCGTTGGCCCATGATGGCACCAATTCATCATCTCCTTTGTAAAGCCCGCCGCTGACTAATATGGAGCAAACCATCACATTGATTACGCAGGTCAAGTGCGCCAAAGAATCTCTTCCCGAAGAGAGATCATTGCAAACACGCCGTGGCTGCCAGTGTTGTGCAGTACGAGTACCTTGCTAGGTGCCTGCTCGCTCATCTGGTCAGGCACCCACAGTTTCGCGCAGCATCTGGTAGAGCATCTCCACATCCACCTGATGTCGCCGGCGCTTTAGGTTGCGTAGGCTGAGTCAGCCTAGATCACCGCTGAAATGCTGCTGAATTTGCAGCCAGCAAACCAAACGGAACTAATGCACGGTGTCATTTCGAGAGCAATCAAATCTCTCGACCGGTCTGGCCCATTCTTGTCTGGGTCCAGATGCAGCTGACTGCAGGATTGTACCCGTGCAGAATCTGAGCGGATCTGCTATTGTCACCCTTGCACCTCCGCACAGCAATTAGTGGTAGGAGTATGTCAATGTAGGACTGCACGAACACAAAAGCAGAAAGCGGCAGTCTTCGAAAATCCAGTCCAGCCCTGTCAGCGCCTTTGGCTGTGCACAGTTGGGGCGAAGCGTGCCACACGCTGCGGAGGGTTTTCTGCTTAAGTCAAAACATCAGTTGGGCAGGTGGAAGTGCATGGCATAGCATCGCCTCAAATGTCTGAGGCTGGGTGAAACCGTGTACATTAGCCCTACAATGCCTCTTGCCGGGACTTTGCCGGAGCGCCGATAAGCGGGATGCACAACTTGGCTGAACGAGCTTTCCCGCGCATCAAAGAAGCCTACATGGTGAAACGAAAAAGACACGTTTCCGAAACGGAAGCATCTCTGGTGTCTGACGAGCGCTCAAAGCTCACTCGGAGAGCTCCAAGTCACTCATGCCTAAAACCTGGTACATTCATCATGATGCCATGCTCCAAACAATGCTCGAGGTGCCTCGTCGTGCTTCGCGGCACCTGCTGCGCGCAGGCGCCCCACTGTCGCGATGGCCACCAGGGTGACAAAAAGACCGGCTGCAGCGAGGACGGATGTGCCTGCAGGACAAGGATCCCAGGGGACGGAGGGTTCCAGACTATACCCGAAGATACTCCCGAAGATGACTGGATGTGTGCCCCAGGAGTGCCTTGGTGATTCAAGTCAAGCTCGTTTAAGCCGTTGACCTGGTACTTGGTCATGAAGCGGCAAGCGACATCGTGTTGCTTGCAACACCACCTCGGTCGGTTGGGCTCTCTCTGACTCCTCGATTGGTGCATCAGGGCGTCAACTGAGGCGGCAGCTCAGCCCTCTCTGGACTCCACTCGGCTTGCTGCTCGGCCGAGCCATGGCAGAGGAAGGGGCAGCCATAGCCCTTGTACTTACCTCGGGCCGTCAAGGATTCTAGCCTTTCTCCCAGAAGCCGTGCCCCAAGTGCTGGGCAGCACCAGCTTGCTTTCGCTTTTGACCAGCCGTCCTCCGAGTCCGAAAGCTCTCGAACGGTGGCGAGAGATTTTCTACTGTGGCACAGTCCCACGTCCTGCCAATGACTGAGGCCTGCCCTGGCATATGCAGGGCGTTGGCATTTCAAAACACTTCCCCCAACGCACGGATGGCTGAGACAAGGCAAAGATGATCAGGGATGCCCTTGCCAGACAGTCGGGTTGAAGTCCGAACTCCAAACAAGTACTGTTTAAGACTGGGAAGGCCGGCAAGCTTCTCTTGGTCAACTTCCATACACAGGACATCTAGACGCAATTGTCCAGGAGAAATCAGCATGCAAACCAGCAGGCAACACGCGCAGTTGTACTTTGGGTGCCGTGACCTCCTTCTCACGTCCTCATGACACGTGCTCCCAGCAAGCACAAGCCCTGGCCAAGCCGTGCTTGGTCTTTCCCCATATCAGGCCTCGTTGTGCAGCTCATGCTGTGCCGATGGAGTTAGCAGCTGTGCGATCCAGGGTTGGATCGGCTTTGGACAACCCACTTTCACGGAGTCGCAGCCTGAGCGGTGCATGTTGCGATTAGCCGAGATCCAGACACAGAGGAATCCCAGTCCAAGCGTACGACAGTACTCTCGCTTTCCAGGTGGCCACTCCTCAGGAAGAATCCGAAAGCGGGAAGACCGGCGAGGTGCGCGGAAGTCCGCGCTGAAGGCCTTCCAGCTCGCCACGCCATCCGTGCAGTCGTAACGCGGAGGCAGAGAGCCGCAGCCGACGTTCTCGTGCTCACAGCACCACTGTGCCTTGGCGCGTGGCCAGGCCTCAGACTTCCGAAAAGTTCCACGGTCCGCGATGGCCATGGCACCTGCCACCATGCGAGCACTGTGCAGCCGGGTTGCGCCACCGGCACCAGGGCGACAGTCGTAGCCTACAAGCACGCCGCTCGTGGTCTGAGACGCTTCCATACTCTGGCCGTGACCACTGCCGACAAGCAGCTTGCAGCATCGGAACAGCCCAAACTCTCGTGCTTGCAACACCAAGCTCGTTTCGGGAGCGACCAGCTGTGGGGAAAGCCACCTGCGGTTGCTGCCCGGACATCTTAGGGCCCGGGTCCCCGGGCAGTGACATGGCACTGTTGGGCTTTCTACCAGCGTCTCAACAAGGTTCATTGCAAGGCTTTACCGGCTTTACCTGTAGTGTGTGTTCTGGAAATGCTTCAGCAGGTGCTTGTGGCGACAAATGCGCCTGCCAAGCAGTTGAACTTGTAGCCAGGCAGCACCTGGCCACCACAGAAAAACAAACAAGCACAGACCGTGTCAGAAGGCTAGTAAAAAAAGACACCGCACCCAACGAGAAGGGACTTTAGTGGACTCTGTCGTGCTTGAAATCCCATGGAACCTGCCCGTGCCAAGCATGGCCAGACGCAGACTGAGCGTCAGGGCAGCCTTGGCTTGCTGCCATCAGACGTACAGCTACACGCATGTCATGCACATGTCCATGTCAAAGGTGCATTCGTGGGCAGACGTGTGCATGTACCTATGTTGTAGGTATTTTGAGTTACCTGAACATGGGCCTTTGAACCTACACAGTATCTTCATGCATCCTTGTCATGCCGTCCTTAAGTAAGTGGCGCAGTAGTGAGGCTGAGTCGTTGCCTGGCGGATTTTGCATGTTCCCGTGCTTGCGCTGCACCTTTTGAAGCACGGCTATTGCCAGACATGCGGCCAACTCCATAGTCATGGCAGCAATACTGCTGCTTCTGCACGGACCACGCCGCCATTGCGGGGTCGTCAGCATTGCAATGAAAGTGGAAATGATGTGTTGCGAGACCTTGGGTCAGGGCCCACCAGCTCCAGATAACGTAAGTGACCCTTGAGAAAGCCTTGCTGCCCAGTCGCCAGCTATCTGGGAGTCGCCAGCTATCTGAGGGTTCTGGGAATGAACCACATGAGCGACATGAGGGACGTGGGGGCTCCATCCAGGACAGCCTCGGTCCGCAGGCTGCTCAGCGTACCCCAAACGCAAACTGCTGGGGGGTCATCGGGTGCGACCAGAATGCCGACGCCGTAGTCCCGGCAGCACATCTGTTTCTGCTTGGTAGACCAGACCTCCCAGTCGTCATGAGAGTTGCAGTCGTAGTCGAAGCCGTTGTGCGAAGCACCTCCAGCAGAGAAGTGATTGCCCATGCCGTTTCTGAAGATGTCAGGATGCCAGGATGCAAATATAGCTGCCAAGGCTCTCTCATGCACATCGCAACCAGTGTTCGCATATTTGCAGCACCAGTCGCGCTGGATGGCCGACCACGTGTCCTTCTCGCCTTGCAAGGCTTCGCCGGCTCGCCAAACCGAGTAGAAGGCATTTGCAAAACCCGTCCTGTGGTGCAATGGAAACTGACCGTAGGAGGCGCTGGGGGTGGAGCGAGGAGAGCCTCAATTTTAAAGGCTGGTACCGGCTTGCAGCGGCATGTGACAATGACTGAAAATGGAGGAAACCATTGACTTGTTTGGCTCAGGCACAGGGTGAGTGAATTGGATGACTGGTTGTGGAATGTGGTGGTAGTGGGAAATGTGCGCGATCTCGTGAATGTGCTGGCCGTGAAAGGCATGCGAAACAGAGTGGCCCGTGACACAACCTCGGATCGTTCTCACGCATGCACCCGTGCTCTCCGAACTTGTCTGTTGCCATTCTGCTGCGATCAACTGAAGCAAAGTGGCCGAGGCCACGTGCAATGCAACAGTACTCTCGCTCGGAAGGAGACCAGGACTCCTGCACATTGGACTGAAACGGCTCGGAGCATACGAGCACTTCTTCATCTCAGCACCTGCACCTTCGACATAGCATGAGCTTCTTGTGTCTTCTCCGTTCCAATCACGTGTCTACAATGGCACTTCCATCAGCCGGAACGGCCTTGCAAATGGCGGATAAACTTAGCATGTCATCATGTCGCTTCAACGAACAATTCTTCAAAACAACATCTGTGTACTTACGACGCTGTGCCATGTAAGTCACTAAGCAAGACCTTACTGTAAAAAATGCCAGCTCATCACGTAGATCCTCCTTGCTCCGGTCACAGTCCGGTGGCGTGTAGGAGTCGCCACAGCCCAATCCCAGGTGCCTCGCTTCCGCAAGCGTCGCCAACTATTGGCTTACAGAAGGAATGAGAGAATGGGCGAACATAAAACACACAAGCAGTCACAAGCACATGCAGCTCCGGCTCCTGCAGCACCAGTGCCGCTTTTCGCCTGGCCACGTTGATGTCCTCAAATTCTCAAGGGCTCTACCCGTCCTAACCCAAAAGCCGCAATATGCAAGATTGTCCTGCCCGCAGCGCAGTCGTAGCGTCCACCCACGCAGCCAACGTGAAAATGCTGGCAGCAGAAGGTCTTCTGAAGACCCGTCCAGCTGACCTGATTCACTTATGCCACAAAGCTGCAGAGTCGAGAGAGCTCTGCTTGCCTGCCACGTCTTCAAGTCCTGCCGGCAGTCGAAAGCACATCCTATGTGCTTCCGACTGCAGCACCAAGCCTGGCACGGAGCCACAACTTCAGCAAATGCTCCTGGAAAAGGACCCTGCAATGGCCTTCTTCCTGTGTGACCATCCCTCCTCCCAGTTTTTGAGACCAGCCTCGCAGCTTCAAGAGTCAGTCCCTAGGGACTCTCAGGCTTCCACGAGTCTCCACAAGTCTCCTACCTTGCAGTCGAAAAGATCTGGCACTTCTGTGGTGGTTGTCGTGCTGGCCAAGAGCTTGCAACCGATCTTCTTGGCCAAGCAACACCACCTCGAAGCAAGACTCCTACAGGTTACGGGGAGTATCAACTTCAGCTCAACTTCAGAGTCTCTGAATGCTGCCACGGATGCTTGATCTTTTCCAGCGGCCAGTGCCTGCATCTGCAGCCCTAAACTGCCAAAGAGATCCCCCTCTTGAGCGAACGGCCTTCCCGTGCAGTGGTGCGGGTGCTCCCTTCCAGAAGCTGCAAACTCAATGGTCCACGCGATGTCGTCGACATTTCCAAGGCGCCAGCACATCGGGCAATGGGGTGGGCGTGGTGTGCGAACAGCCTGTCAAAAGTCTTTGCACACCTCTAATGCCTCAAGACAGCCTGCGCGAGGCCGGACTGGCCTATCGACTGAATTCTGCAGCAGTAGTGCCGCCTCACCTCGGGCAAGGCACTGCTGGGCTATGCGCAGAGAAACGCGCGAGAGCGTTTGGAAGCCAAGCACCGCACCGACGTCCAGTGCGCAGGGGTCTCCCCTGCCTAGCCAGAGAGATGCGGTAAGCATGTGTAAGAATCCACTGAGATCCGACTGCGCGGTACCTGCAGCTGGCAAGCCGATTCATCGGGTTTGATGCAGCCCAGCTTGGCGTGCTCGCAGCACCAGGCCCTTGCCACGTGGCTGCTCTTTGGGCTGAAAGCAACCGCGTGTTTTATCGTGTGGGCGAAATGTCTTTTCCTTCGAGCCTCTTCTGCAAAGGCCAACCCTCTTGCCAGTCGTGCAGCCTAAGGCAGCAGGCTTCTGCGGTTCTCCCCCATAGCATTGGTGAGAGGAATAGGCTCGAGACTCCTCAAAGCAATCGTACTTGCAGCCCTTATGCTCATTGGAGCCTGGCACGACAATCCACTTCGTGTCCAGCTTGAAGCTCAGGGAAAGATGTCCTAGCACTCCTGTCTTATCTCCTTGTCTCACGTCTGCTGTCTTGGCTTCGGTCTGGGCCCCAGGCAGCACCAGTGTGTTTTGGCCTTGCTCCACGTGTCGTGGGCTGTCTTCAGCCCAGCCTCACAATCCTTGGGCCCAATGGAAGCCATCGGAGGCATCGAGTGGGGAAGCACGGCAAACGGCGCGGCGCACTTAGATCCGTACGTAGGGTGCAGGAAGCGCTCGGTGTGAATTGCAGGCCACCTGGAAGTGTTGGCAGCACCAGCCTCGGCAGCCACTTGTCTGCGCGACACATGCAAGGAACCCTCAAGGCTCTGGCTCTTCCGCTGCAGGGACCAGCTGTCGTCTGAGTGGAACTGATCTTCCTGCAGAGGTTCTTTTGATTTCTGTTGTGCACGAGTTGCCTGGCCAACCTGACAGTGGAACTGCAGATTGTGGTTGCAGGCCGTGTCTTGGACCCTGCAGTGCCGGCCTTGCAGGCTGAGCTAAGCCTCGATACGCCTAACGAAACACACCGGCTGGGACGGAGGCATCTTTCGTGGCATGCCTGCAGAGACCCATTCCACCGCTGCAGCACATGTGCACCACTCATGTGATCGCATGCAGGAAGTCACTCTCGCTGTACCTGCCTCCAGCATGGATGCGTGTGCCAGGGAGCACTGCAACTCACGATTGCCTGCGCCATAGCCATCCGCCTGGCAGGTGAAACACTCAGACAGAAACCTCAGCCTGCGGTTCTTCACGGCATGAGACGCTCAGCAGATAGCACATGCCTTCTTGATCAGCCAGCTCTCGCAGGTCTGCATACCGCATGCCTGCTGGCATTGCAATGCAATCCCTTTCTGGGCAGAACTCGACTTCTTGACTCTTTCCCTGCTACAGCGTGAGGGGCAATTTCGGCCGTGGCCCCGGCAGATTGGCAGCTGCCCTGGACCACGGGGAACTGCCGCGGTGCATGCCAGGACTCGGATAAGGCAGAGTCAGATTCGGGTCGCAAGGATACTTGCAACTACCGGCTCGCAGCGTAGGCGCCGGACGGTAGCACCAGTGGCACGATTGAGGTAGTACACCCTGCCATGCATGCCCACAGCCCCGAGGCCCCGAAACCACTCCGTCAGCAGGCAGGGCCCGCCTTCCCTTCGAATCTTCCAGCTCCTATCCACTTTCTTGGAGCACGAACCGTGTTCAAAGGCGCCAAAGCCGCTGCCTTCCACTTCGACAGCGTTGATGCAGCCAGCGGCAGCAACACCAAGAGCCTCATCGAGGCAGGTTTTCACTGAGATAGGTTGTTGCCCACGCTGCAGATAAAATACTAACAGTCGATTGCTTGTCTTCGGTCTCAACGCCTGGAACAAATAAGGCCTTGGCGAGAGCAACCTTGAGGATCCCATCAACATCACCTGTGCCATCGACACTGAGGAGCTTGAACCAGAGAAGACAACACGAAAGGACGGGAGCCTCCATGCAGCGAAGCAGATCATGGCATGGCGACGAAGATGTCCGCACGGACTTCGCCACAACTTACAACCCTGTAAAGCCGCCCTCTGCGTGTTTTTGGGGCTGCTCAGCGACGTATAGCTTAAGCCGGGGCTGGGAATAGTCTTGCATCTCGGACGGCAAGGCCGCATCAATGAGGTCTATGCACTGACACTCTGTTCGAGGGGGTTCTGGCACGAAGAGAAGTTGGCCTCAAAGCTCGAGTTGGGCTCCATGCTTACGTGGTGGGGCTCGACTCCTCGAGCCAGAAGCTGCGGGCACGGAGTGAGCAGAGTCCAAGCTTCAAGCATAAAGAAACCTCGCTCTTTGACTCAAGCCTTCAAAAGTCAGACCATCTGCAGGTCCCCTTGAGTCGAAGCCTTGTGACAGTCGGCACTGGGGCCGGGATAGTTGGGGCTGTAGAGGCAGGAGCTGCAGCGTCGTTGCAGGATACCGTGTTGCACCCATTCTGGGCCGCGACCCTCGGCATCAAACTGGGCGATCAAGCGCTGTCGCCATCGCTTCACTTGCTCGAATCGCTCGGCGTCCTTTGACACGTCACGGGTCTCGCCCGGGTCCCGAACCAGGTCGAAGAGTTGCTCTTCGCCGCTGCAAGCATGGAAGATAAATTTCGTGGCTCCGTCCGTGAGTGCATTCCAGTGATTCGTCTCGTTATAACAAATGTCGTGCTCCAAGTCGACCCACTGACGCCACTCGGCCGCTCCTCCTCGTCTCAAGAGCCAGGTCAGGGGGCGTCCATCAAAGTCTGCTTCGTGGGAGGTGTTCCATTCGCCTACAAGGTCCAAAAACGTTGGATACAGGTCCCGGAGCTCGGTCACGGCCGAGATGACGCTGCCCCGATCCACGAAGTCCGCCTCCGACCGCAGAACAAGAAGATGTAAGCAAGCACACCCAACATTCGACATGCGTGTGTGATTTCAGTACGAGTATCGAGCACTACAAGAACTTACTGCGTACGGAGACCCTATGCACACGGCCTGCATGTTGTCCGGCCACTTCATCAACAAGGGAATGTGTGCCGACCCTTCGTAGGGATAGCTCTTCCTCCAGAGGAAGTGGTCCATCTGCATGTCCCCGTGGTCTGAGGTGAAAAGAATGAACGTGTTCCTTAAGATCCCGAGCTCGCCCATCAGACCCAAAATCGAACCGATCTCTTCATCCACGAAGCTGATGCTGGCCTGATAAGACCTCCTAGCCATGGACAGGGGGTCATGATCCACTTCCCCGCACCAGGCGTCCCGACTTCCTTGGGCAGAGCATTCCCGAAAGCGCGCGTCCCAGCCGTCGCTAGCTCGAGCCGGTGGCCGAACGGGAGAGGGCGTAACGTTCAGCAGCCGAGCCGGGGGGTCGTACGGGCTGTGGGGTCGGTGGAAGGAAACCTTCAGGAAGAAGGGCGCACTCGCTCTAGACAGACTCGAAAGCACACGTCGCGCTGACAGGCCAGTCCAGGCTGTTGGGTGCAGCCTCTCTGAGTACTCGTAGGGCGCCCCCCGCCATGAGTTCCAGTCCAAGCCGCCACTGGCCAAAGGATCTTGCCCGGGCATCCGCTGCTGAAACCAGCGATCATAGTCATCAAACTCACTACCATTTTTGAAACCATTTCCCAGCCCGTCGTAGATCTGCAACTCACTAAATTCATGTGCGATGGGTCTGCCCGATGTCCGATTCCAACCGAAATGGTTCTTGCCAACGACACTGGTCCGCAGACCTGCGGCAGCCATGCTTCTGGCAAGCTCTTGCGGATATCTTTCTGCGACTACCCCGTAGCCAAGCATACCATGCCTCCAAGGCGATCGACCTGTCAGAATGGCTGCACGGGCAGGCGTGCAGCTGGGAGTTGACGAGTAATGCCTGAGGAAGGTGGCACCCTTTTGCCCCAGTCCATGGAGATGAGGGGTCCGCTTTTCATCAATCAAGTCATAACGAAACTGATCGGCAATGATGAAGAGGATGTTTGGAGCTGCAGAAACATGTGACAGCCAGGTCACCAAGGTCCAGACTTGCACCGAGCTTCTCCATGGTCTACTTGTGGCCATGGCACTTTTTGTTGCAGTGATTGCGGGAAGAAGTCACTTGAACGGAGCAACGGCCAGCTGGATGGATATCGATGGGGTGTTTCGCTAGCATGACCCTTAATCAAGACTTCAACCCACAACCTAACAAGCACGGGTGAGCTCGATTCGAGGGCCTCTTCCACCCAGCGCACGTGCTTTGGACGATGGACACCATCGAAGCAGGTTCCCCAGTCCTGCTCTTGCAAGGCGCAAGCACGAGGCTGCCGAGAGCTCCCGTCCGGGACAGGCAGTCAATGCAAACAGGGTCCACCACGGTCTGCCCTCTGGTGATGGCCTGTTGGTCAGAAAGCAGCTACAGAACATAGCTGAAAAGAGGAGACAACTCTAAGGTCGGAGCGCCGCCCAGTTCTATCTCCACATGCACCTCACCTGGTTACAGGCTAGCAAGGATGGACAAGGACGCGGAACCTCACGCTACATGTGTTGTGCAACCGCGGCGCTTGCTCGCAGGATGATCTCGGGGCGGAGGGCCATGGCCATGACCACCGCCTTGGCTCTCGGGTCTTTGCATGGCGTGGGCTTCTTTGGATTTGAGCCTCGAGAGCCCGCTAAGCGCACACCCCGCTGCTTGGACGCAATCGGGGCGGCTCAGCTTCCGCTTCTTCGACTGGGTGTGGGGACTCCTTGCTTCTTTCTTCCCACCATCTTGCAGCTGGCCGTGCCATCTGCCAATACAAGCTCGGTTCGTGTAGAAGAGAGTCGACACCGGAGGGCATTGATGAGCATGTAGGTCCCTTGTCTTTCGATTCTTTCTTCTGTATGATAAAGATACTGGGTATGTGTCAGTCATGTCTCCCTTGGTCGTGGCCAGCCCACCTCTTCCCGATCAGTCAATTTGCGTGTAGTAGATGCTTCCTACTTCTCCTTCCTGAATGCTCCCCGAGATATTTGTCTCTGTTTCCTAGGTCTTGGCCATGAAATGCCATGAATCTGAAGCACGAGTGCCCTTGACAAGCCCGTTTGTGTCCGAAGCCAGAGTGACATTCGAAGCTGGAAACGAGAGAAAAGAAACACAACACGATGAGCTTCACCATTCCGTCAAAGAAACACAATGGGCAGCCAAATGCGACTCCTACTCTAGTTAGGCAGCGTAGAGCTAGCATGCCATCATCGCCTTGGCAAGCGGCGGGTGCAGCGGACGAGTAGCATGATGAAAGTCGTGCCCTCCGTCGCTCATCTCTCTCGCTGACCGTCGATGAAAGGACCAAAACCTGGACTTGAGCATCTGTTCGTTTCGCTGCCGAGTGGCATCGCAGATAATGGCACCGGGCAGCGAGCGCAGCTGCCAGAGTCCTAAGAACTGCAGGCCCGAACACTGTCCATGTGCGTACCTTCTGCCGCCGTCTGTGCCTGTTCGGCCAGAGGCTTCCAGACTCTGTAGCAGCGGACTGCACAGGTCCAGGACCCAGGCAGCGAGGATCGCCCAGCATCCAAGCTGGCCTCCCATGAGCTAAAAAGCGGCTCCGTGCAGGGCCGTGTGCGGACCGGGACCAATCGACGGCCTCGACTGCAGGAGGTGGTGGATCGCTTCTGCACCTCAGGCGCGCAGCTCATAGCCCGAGCAGACGTCGCTTTCTACCAGGACAGAGGAGGCAAGCGGGCGCTCACCCCCCCTTGTCCAGATTCATGGAGAAGGGCTTGTCTGTACGATAGCACAGAAAAGGAGGCTGGCCATCAGTTGCCACCGTTTTATGATGTCAAAGCGACACGTCCCATCCCCCTGGCCAGTCAAAGTAGCAGGAGGAAAAAACTGCACTCCGCTTCTTCGAGCAGGAAAACAGCGAGACTCCCCTGCACAGAACCTGCGAATTAGAGCCTCCTGCCTCTTGAATTTTGTGAAGACACGAGTAGCAGAAGGAGTGTTGAAAAGAAACTAGTATTTGGGGCTGGTTGGCGCGAGTGGAATGAGGTTTTCCCGAGAAGAGCCAGTTGTGTGGCCAATTTCTTGAACCTCGCTCTCTTCCTTCCTTCCGTCGGGTTCGGGCTAGCATCTTGCTTGCTTGCTTGCACAGCGTTTAAAACTTGGAACACTTCTCGATTTGTGCGTGTCATCCTTGCGCAGGTGCCATGCTAATCCTCTCTGTATCGTTGCAATTTTATCGGATGATCCCCGAAGGGAATCCTCTCTCCCTCTCCCTCTCCGTCAGAGAATCTCTCGCGCTTGCTTGGGTCTCGCACATAAGGCAGGTGGGCAATGGCAGCAAGGAACTTGCCAACCTGGTGAGAGCCGAAGTGCCCCTGAAGATAAGACTCATGCCGGCGGGACTGGGAGCCTCAGAGTTCGAGGCCAGCAGCCTGTCGAGGTCATCTTGCTGTCATGCAGGGGGGGGGGGGGCAGCTGGAGGGGACCCACCTGTCGAAGCGCTGCCAGGGCACCGTCGCCAGCACCGTCAGCTCCCAGGATGCCACGGTCAGCCGCTCCCAGGACCTCGGACTTCGGACGCATCGCGTCCCCTCCGCCGTCTCAGCGCCAGCACGCCGCTGCCCACCCCGGCCCCTTCCGGCCCAATGACGGATGAGACGCGCAGCAAAGACCTCGGCCGCAGCCTCCGGATCGGCATGCACGTTGAACTCTGTAACCTCGGAGTTGCGCCCGGAAACATCTCAGCTCTGAGCTTTTCCGACAGATAAGGCACATGCACGGCCATGGTTGCCTCGTCCATTGCCGCAGCAACCCATGACCTGAAGTCCAAAAAGCAACACCCATTCTTTGACCCATGAGCCGCCTCGTTGGCAATGCTGTGTCCGAGATGCGAAGACTTCGGTGAGCATTTCTGGAAGCTTCGGGTTCTCCCGAAGAGCCAGAGCCAGATTCGTCAAGGGACCTCGCCGTCGCAAGGCCCCGGCACCGTCGCAGACTCTTTTGAGCTCGCCATTGCTCGTAGGGGCCCGGCCCAGGGTGACCAAGATCAGATCTGCGCCCTCTTGCCGCGCCCGCTGAGCCAAGGCCAGCAGCTCAGCAACCGCTCCTGGAGCCCCGGTTGCTGGCAGCAGCTCCGCGGGAGGCTCGGGCGTCTGCGCATCGCCTGACAAGACACACCAGGAAAGCGGAAATTCCCCTCACCGGCCCGGGCCTAAGCCGTCGTGGCCATGGAAGTGGCTGGCATCGATGGCCTTCATTCTTGCTCTCAAGTCGAGGAGGTTCACTTGGAGCTTGCTGCACAAAAACCCCTGAGGGTCGCGCGGTGCCAGCAAGGCAATGCGCAGCACCGTTGGCAACCAGCGGCCGCTGTGCAGGCTTCGCGGCCGCGAGACATTTTGCCACGTTGACCGTCACCTTTGCCGAGGCTGCAGTAGTTTTGCATGGCACAGGCATGGCACCGGCATGAAACTTCTCACAGATGTCCCCGAGCCTGCTCCAGGGAGCAATTTCCAAAGCAGGTCGTAATGAGCTTAAGCCTCGCAGGCGGAACACGTCACGGGCATACTTGTCGCCGCTCCAGAACTCGCTTAACACTTCTCCCCTTCTGAAACTGCTGTCAAAGCCAGCCAAGCAGCTCGAAATTTGACCTCTCCGCCAGCTGCAGGGCCATGCAGATCGCAATCGCGTCATCCACACCTTCGGCAAGGATCTTGAGAACAAGAAGAACAAGTTGAATGCTTACGCCTGCGTCCGTGTCGATGGCGAGCCAGCGACTGCACGAGCTCTGCGCGTGCACCGCCAGGGCCATCCCGCATAGACAGATCGCATTCACATGCTTTGTCTCTGGTCTTGCAAGGCAGCTGGCGGGATTCATTGGGCCATGCTGGGTTCTGGGTTCTAGTTTTGAACAGCCTGGCGCAAAGCCGAAAAGCACGGCGGCAAGGCAACCAAGATTCCGCAAATCCATCGAACAGTAAAGCAAATGAAATCAAGGCTGCTGCAGGCTGGCTGCCTGGACCGCTGTTCGGGCAGCTCGTCCGACAGGTGAGCGACGACCTGATTTGGACACTGTACGCAAGCTTCCCTAATCCACATGACGGAACTGGGCCTGATTCATGATTTCTGCCAGCCGAATGCTCGACCTGCCTTCTCATGCATCGTGGTCTGCTGGGCTGTCGATTTGCCCGTGGCCGGCGCTTTCGATAGTTTTCCAGTGATCCATGACTTCGCCTTTCTGTCTGCCTTCGATCTGTCGAGCGGGCCCGAAAGCTTCCTTCGTCGGAGGGTTAATCAGTTGGCTTTACGATTCAGAGACGCAGAGTTCCATTTGTTTCGGTGCTCGCGCTTCCGGATGGATTCGCTCTACCGCTCTCTATGTCAAACGGCGATCTCCTCTTCGCACCTCCTCCATTCGTGTCTCGTGCACTCTTCTGGGCCGAGGCGGACTACCCGACAAGTTTACAGTTACGAGTATGTAAGTCTTTCGCCACCAAGGAAGCATCCCCTGCAGCCAGGAGCTTCTTCAGCACCTGTACCGAGTGGACTGAGCACCAGCCAGCACAGTCCACACAAGGCCTTTTGAAAGCTATCTCAGCGCCTCCACCGCTTTGTCCATGGCTGCTTGTTGCTCACAACGAAGAGACAGACCGATGGCCAACCACCTCTCTGAGACAAACCGTTGCGCGCTGATCACTTCAATGGTCCCATCACCCATGGGCCATTTGCCATTTTCTCTGCGGGTGCACAGCCTTCTATGGTATCACTTTGCAAGACCACTGCCGACCAATACCATCATGCTTGGCAATCTGCCAATGCGCATCCCTGCGTGCTGGAGGCGCTGCCTGCGTAGATGCGCAGATCCCACAACCTGCTCTGGCAGAAAGAGATTTGCGACCCTGAAGCCTCTCAAAAGGTGACCTGGCCCCCGCAAAGACATGCTCGCATCACGCGGCCTGGAATCGTGCAGGATCTGAGCGCCTCGGACCGAGGCCCGAAAGGTCGAAAGATGCGAAAGACTGCAGATCTCCTGGCTTCCTGGCCTCGCCGGAGATTGCACTTCTTCCCAACCTCAGCAGCTTGGCTCTTCTCCCGGCGACTGCGATAGCATGAGGATAGCATCCAAGCCCAAGGAATCCAGCAGCACGGTATCACTGCCGGTTACAGCGACATGCCAGAGAAAGAGCCTTATTCATCTGAAATCCGCTGGGGCAGACAGGGAGCTTCGGGCTCCAAACAGCCGCCGAGCTTCTGGTGCCTTTTGCACAGGAAAACACGGCTTCGAATGCAGGGAGGGATCTGCCAGAAATGCACCTGGTGCATCACCAGCAAACTGCTCCACCAGGTCAGATGCATCTGGCGGGATGCAAGGAATTGTGGACGGTTTCTGCCTGTCTTCTCGATTCACACCAGACGCACAAGAGACTAAGCGACAGTCAACCAACATGACAGAACGCATGTCAAGCGGACCCAGGCACCACATGCGATTGAAGAAGGCAGTCTAGACTCTAGACGCAAATGTTGGTGGTAGTCTTGCAAACTGAAGCCTGCCAACGAAAGCCAGAACACAAACTCATTCCACCACATCCAACGAGAGGCACCTGACTCCCAAAAGCAGAACCTGTGCACCACGTTGCACCCGTCAGGTGCAGTTGCCTTGGAGGCCGTGTTGCGGGCCAGCTTCCGCTCCTCAACACTGGTGTCCCAACACCATACGTGGCAGCAGCTCATAAGACTGTACTGTGATGCGCCTTCTCCCGGAAACTGCAGTGGACCTCAACAGAAGCTTCGGGGAACTCAGAATCAGAAGTATCACTGGTTTATGCAACAGTTCCAGGCTTCCTGCGCTCGGTGGCTCCAGGGAGAGGAACAACATGGAGTCGATGGCCTCGCACAGGCTGTTTTATGCTATAGTATGATCTTAAACCGTGTCATTGTGTTGTCTAGTAATCCCTTAGCTTATGTCATATCGTGCAATGATTTATATTCTGTTCTGGTACACCATGTGACAATGTTCACTTGTGATATGTTACGCTACATTCGAGCATGCCATATGTCATGTTCTGCATTATGCATCCTCTTCTATGCATGCAACTATATGCTACATGTTAATGTCTTCATGATGTGTACTGAGTTTACTGAAACCACACAGAATCAAAAGAAAAGAAGTGTAATGACATGGGTCGTGAGGCGCATTGTCAGGTAAGGCATGGCAAGGCGAGGCAATCCATCCAAGGCTAGGGAAGGCACTGCCGCACGACCCAATGCATGCATGCATGCGCGTATGCCTGCATGCCGACTTGTATGTATTGTATGTGCACTAAATACACTCAGAAACAGCAGACGGCACAACATCCACCACCACCACCACCGCCACCACCACCACCACGTCGACGACGACTACCACTACAGCTCCTGCTGCTGCTACTGCAACCTGCTACTGCTGCTACTACAGCACATTCGCTGCTACCGCCTGTTGAAAGCAAGGCCGAACGGCAGAGGGTCCATTGTCCGTGCCTAGCTGGGCTCCCGGCGGGCACGAAGGAAGACATCCAGCAGGGGAGTCTCAGAACACAGGAGTCTGCAAAGCGCCACCACCCAAATCCAAACCCACCACAAGGTGCCTGCCCACCAGGTGCACTCCCGGAAGCGAGAGGGCTTGGCAGAGGAAGACGTTCGCCCAACCTTTCACGAGAGGTCAATTTTGACAGTAGCTGCCGCAGGTTCCACGCAAGGACACCGATCCTGTGATTCCTGCCAGCAGTCCGACCTGACTCATAGCGACGCAATGAAACCAAGCTAGACAAGGAGTCTGCTCAGCTGAGTGCTGAAAAGGCGAGCATGCACGCCAGTGTTTCCTGATTCGGCTCCTGTCGCCATGAGCAGCTAGCATGCCAGCTACCATGTCCTGATGAGCATTTGTCCTCCATGCTGTGCACGATTGCCTGCATGGCAGAGCGGCGGATCCATAGGTAACATAGAATACTCGCTCTGTGCTCGGAGAAGCTGCCACCAGGTTGCATTCAACTTGGCCAAGGGTGCCCGATAAGTCGAGGAGGGCTCCTCAATCCTTGGAGACACATGGATGGGCTTGACAGTGCTCCGAGCAAGGTTTCCGGCCTGGACAGTGGGGACAGTGGAATGGAAAGCGTTGTCGACGCCAACGCCGCCGGTACCGTTGAGGTTTCGGACGGCTCGAATGTCAGTGACCACGCGGGTTCCGTCACAGTCTGATCGTCTCTGGCGCTGGTAGTTGAAGCCGCTGGGAGCTCTCGCTGCAGCTCTTGATAGTTGGGAGGCGTGGCCTGCACCGCACGCACCGCACAATCTCAACTTGTGGTTCTACCGAAGGCCCAGGGCCAGCCTTGACAGGCTGCGGCTGAGGCTGGGCTGCTAGGGCGGCTGGGGCGGCTGGGGCGGCTGCTGCTGACGGTGTGACGGGCCCCACCTGGCGGCTGGCGATGGCTCAATCGCCACAAGGGCCACAAGGGGTGAATCATCTGCCGCTGTCGCTGCGCTCCTCGGCGGAGACTTCCACAAACTTCAGCATGATCCACTCCTCCAGTAACAAACACACACAACGAAGTCGGGACCTTCCAAATGGCCTTCTGGGCGGCGAGCATCCTGCAAGCGATTTGGCTTGCAGACTCCAGCTGGGAATGGAAAGGCCACACGTTCTTCGCCTGATGCGAAGGCAGTGGGCCGGAGAAGCTAGCAGCCCAGACCAAGCGACCTGCCCATGGCACCAGCTGCGTCCATCGTTTTGTCTGCTTTTGCCCCGGCCTCCCGCTGCACGACCGGCGCGATAGCCTGGTAGCTGTCGCAATGCGGCTGGTCTGCAGCCTTTCGTGGCATTGACGAAACCACGCCCGGGTGGGGTGGATTCTGAGAAATTGGTGAGGACTTGACCACGCGTGGCAGGGGCAACCCACCCACTTCCAAGGTGCCATTGCGCAGGAAGTCCTGGCCAGCGGATATCCACCACTCTGCTGTGAAGAGCACGTGCCAAGAAGTCCTGTGGATGATTGGAGGCTGCCTGCTGTATCCTCACCTTTCTGAGGTTCAAGGCCGTGCTGAAAACCACCTTGGCAGAGACTTGAACTCACCGCAGCTGCCATCAGAACCTTGCTGTGGCGGCCAAGGGCAGCACTTCGATGAACTTCTCTGGACCGTTGCACGGAGTAACTGTTCGACTTTCATCGCACCTTCCAAACTGCCAAGGTTCAGCTTCAGAGTTAGGTCTGTATACAAGACGACGACATTATTGCAGCTTTTCGTATCAACTGCCCAAGGCAAGCGCGTGTCTGACGTCCAGAATCCTTTCTGCGCCAAGCCGTAGGCAGCCTCCGGCGAGTACCTCAATCTCAAACAGTCCCCTTCGTCCGTTTGCACGGGCAGCATGCTCCACATCAAATCCGGGCTGCAGCGACACCGGGCCCATCACAGTGTTTCACATGACCAAGACTCGTTAACGGCGAGGCGCTCCCGCTCTGGCGACCAAGAAATGCAACAAGGTACACCGGTCGCAGGAAAGGATTAACAAGCAGCGATCTGCTGCAACAAGGGACTACCTCCTTTGGAGGCACCCAGAGCTACCAGAGCTATCGCGCTGTACACCGGGCGATCTCATCGACTTCGCCGAGGCAGGTCGGAAACCGAGAACTCCAGCTGCAAGTCCGAAGCCGGCATCTGGCAGCATGAAAAGCGCTGTCCTCCCTTCCCCAAAAGTGCACCTTAATCATGCCGAAGCCACCCAACCAGACATTCCACCCAACTGCATGACTTCCATCCACATCTCTCCCTGCAAATGGGCCTCGGATAACAAAGCAAGGGCATGATGGCTTCATGAGTGCCTGCAGGCACCACGCCCTGCGAATGGCAAGCACTTTGGACTTGGGAAGCAGAACCTGTGGCAGAGCACGACAGCAGCACTCCCTACCATATGCACATGGCATGGTGTCCCTTGCTTGGCCTTCTTGGTGGCTGCCCATGGAAGGTCGGTCGGCTCTTTGCGGAGCATCACACTCTCTTCGGCCTGAACCTCCTGGGATCTTAGCTCACACTGCGCACAGTTAGCTCGAAGTCTCCCCAGCACATTGCAGGAGCCGAGGAAGCCACCGCCTCCTCGTTGTTCATCTTACGCACTTCCAGGGGACCTTTCAAAGGCGGTTCCAGGTCCTGACCAACCCAAAGCGCGTTTGAAGTTTTGCACGCGGCCATGAGCCAAGGAGCTCCTTGGGACACACGACCCACTCGCCGCTCTCGAGGCCGAAGCAACGTGTCCCTCCCACCTTCCGCATGATCCGCATGCACACTGCCAGCCACTGCCAGCCACTGCCAGCCACTGCCAGCACGCACGATACCGAACAGGATCATGCCGGCCTCCAAACGGCTAACGACTCGCAGCAGCTGCCCTGCTTCGGCCTTGCCCACCTTCCGGCATCTCAGAGGGGCCCAAAGTCATGGGAAGCTGTTCTGAAGGCAAGCTTGAAGAATTTCAGGCAAACGAGTGTGGCCTTGGCAGCATCGACCAAAGAGCAGCGAGAGCGCAATGGACAGCCACGGGTAGCAAGAACCTGGAAGTACCTGCACTGGACGCGTCCAGTCTGATATCGGTCTCTGAGCTACCTCGGTTCCCTGGGCACAAGCTGCACTTCTTCACCTCCACTTCCAAAAGCCTGGTGTTCTGCGAGGTCTGGAGAGGCAAGCACAACTACCCCCCACGCCTGAGAAAGGGTGCAGGACCCGGCTGAGTCGTAAATACCCAGCCAGTAGACCTGGCCAAGCATCGCAGAGCAACAAAGATTTCCGCCTCTTGAAGCATCAAGCATGACTGCAAGGCCCATCGCGGCCCTCCACCCGCAGGAAGACCTCATTGGCATGGCAGCCATGTAAAACGTCAGACATCGTCAGACGGAACTTGATGTACACACGTTTACATCTTACATGCCCCAGGTTATCTTACAGGAGATACGCGACTGTATCTTTTACGAATATTCCATCAGAATGAGACTCAGTAATATTTACAAACGTTGTGACAATGTGTTTAAGATTTGTTGCGGTCGCAGCATTGGGCAGTAGTCGTTGCGATAGTTGCAGAAGTACCGTAGTAGCAGTAGCAGCAGCAGTAGCAGCAGTTACAGCAGCGGGAGTAGCGATAGTTGTTGTAGCAGTACTTGTAGTCGTCGGAGTAGGTCGTAGCCGTGGTCGCAGCAGTACTCGTAGTAGTATCCCGTAGTCGTAGTAGTAGTAGTAGTAGTAGTAGTAGTCGTCGTCGTCGTCGTCGTCGTCGTCGTCGTGGTAGTAATAGTAGTAGCAGTAGTAGTAGTAGTAGTAGTAGTAGTAGTAGTCGTCGTAATGGTAGTGGTGGTAGTGGTAGTAGTAGTAGTAGTAGTAGTAGTAGTAGTAGTAGTAGTAGTCGTAGTAGTAGTTAGTCTAGTTGTTGTTGTTGTGCTACTACAACCACAGCACAACAGCAGAAATAGCAAACTGCTTGTC
>CAJNDV010014847.1:32742-43935 GCA_905221635.1 Symbiodinium sp. CCMP2456 | reverse complement strand
GGCGCATGAGGCAAACCAACATTGATTACTGGCCCTTCAGCAGTCTGCTGCTGGTGCGCCTGTACCCATCTCTTGGCCGTGATACCTTTGATCTGCAGAACAAATTTTGATTTAGAAGGGTTGATATCCATTCCCACAGACCTAAAGAGCTGTATGGCGCGACGGATACAGGTACAAACGAACTCCAGGTCATCTACCGACGAGATGAGCCATGCGAGATGTGAATCATCTGCAAAAAGGGTAACGCACGCGTTGGCCCACTCTGGTGAGGTGATGTCAGAGAGTCGGTCGAAGAACCATATCGTGAATATGGTGTACAGACTGGGGGACAATGAGCATCCTTGGCGGATTCCCCGCCTCATGTCAATGCAACCCTCATACTGTCCGTGCCTGATACTGTATGTGCACTGCTCATGGATGTCTATCACTGCGCGACAGATGGCCGGCTCAACTGACGCATGCTCCAAGGATGCTTGCAATGCCCAGCGCGGGAGCTTGTCGAAAGCTCTTGACAGGTCCAACCCTATCATGGCGCCTCCTACACAACCAAGGGCTTGCCTACCTAATCGCTTATCGTGGACACTGACCACATGCCTCTTCAGATGTGCACGCACCTGGTTGCAGTGCTTAGAGACCCTGACTATGGCTGAGTCGATGGACCTGCCCGCGCTGTAAGCGAATTGCGGCCGGCTGACAAGGAGTTCGTGAGCTTGCGCAGCTATCCGATGCCTAAGAACCGTGGCGTAAACCTTAGAACTGGGGTCTTGGAGCCCTAGGGGCCGGAGGTCACCTGGCTGTTTACTGGGTCGCCCCGGTTTGGGCAGGAGCGCAAGGCTACAATTGGAGATCTCCTTACGGTATCGGTACTCCTCGCGAACTCCCTGATGCAGAACCTTGTGCAGCAGCGAGGCGAACTCAGGCTGGCAGAGCTTCCAGATCTCTGCGGGCAGGCTGCTCACTGGCACTGCTTTATTGTTCTTGAGGCTGCCTATGGCCTGGGATACCTCTGCCTCCTCGATGCAAAGTGCCTCTGTGCACTCTGCAGCAGCAAAGTGATCAGTCCGTTCGTAGGCTTCCTTAAAGTATGCTCGGATGGACTCAAACTGCTGCTGTTGTGACAGCATGTGCCCATCTGGTGATCGGATTGTGGTGGGGGCGTGCTTCTTACGGGGGGCGAGGACCTTAATGATACGATAGACTTCACTCATGTCATTACGCTCGGCTGCTTGGTGTGCATCGTCAATGTGTCTTTCGAGCCGCTGTCTGCGCAACTGTCGACTTTGGTGCTTGAGCTTGCGATACTGTTGTGACAGCGCCTCGAAGGCACGCCATTCAGCAAACGAGTTGCTGGCCCTGGCTGACGCTCGCATCTCGCGTAGCTTCGCATGCAGGTCCCATAATCTATGTACGCCTTGGGTGAGTTCTTGTTCAACAGCAAGCTGGGGTTTGGGGGTTTTGCCATTGCCTTTACGAGGGAAGTAGCTGGCGCAGAGTCCTAGCACTAGTTTAATCACCCTGGCTATAGTCTGCAAGTTGACCTCGGTCTGCGAATCTACAATGGCTTTAATCCGCGGCTGCAGCTCATTCCAAAGCCGTGCATCCTGTCGTCTGAAGGCCTCACGCAATGACGGGATTGAGAGCTTGGGGGTAGGGACCTTGGTGTGTCGCTGCACTGCCCAGCCTGCTATGTGCGGTATGCTCCCCGCCAACGGTCGATGCTTGGGGCCGAGTCTCCATGGCACCAGATCCAGCAACGTTGGCTTGGTAGCGCGCGACGACTGATCCGCAGTGACACGCCTGGTTAAAGCGAAATCGATCTGTGTATGCGCACTGCCATTAACATACGTACAGGAGCTACTGGGATTAGCCCTACCCCAGGTGTTTAACGCTACTAGCTCATGTTCGCGAATGAGCTGCATGAACTCCTGATCCGCAGGGCGATTGGGTTGCTTGAGTACCCCACGTCCAACAAGTCCTGGCAGGCTTTCGCAGACTGAGTTCGCGTCCATGCCAATCAGCAGTAGATTCCGGCGCGGCAGGCCATGCAGCAGCTTGCCAAACTTGACCCAGTTTTGCTGCCTCTGATTCTCGTTGACCTGACCCTTCTTGGCCTGTCTCACTTGCTGATAAAACCCAATAACCTCCAGAGTCAGTCTATCGGACTCGCTGCGTACGTGAAGGAGTCTTCCTGGGCTCCACGTACATGCTGATGTGGTGGCATTCTGCGTTAACCAGGGGGCAAGGAAAATTCCCACCCCAGCCCAGCGGTTACCTGGGTCTGCTGAGATGAAGGCCTTCCAGCCATTGTCCATTGTCCACTGCGTGTCCTCACGTCCGCATCCCCAGTGCAGTTCCTGAACTATCACCACATCGGTGATTTTCTGCTCCGTGAGCCAAGTCTTAAAAACGTCAAAGGCCGTAGGATCCAACCCACCTATGTTGTAAGAGATGAAACGTAAACGTCGCGCCCCGTTCCGGTTTGGTGGCATCAGCTTCTCTCTCTTGTCCTGGACTGTCACCTCGGAGGCCGCGATCTGCACTCCCAGCATAGCCGGGGTGTGCCATCTTCCACGATACATCGTTCCATTGTTCTGCTTTGCCCTGTTTCGGGCTCTGCGCAAAGCGCGCTTCTTTGTCCAGTGGGGTGCAGTAGAAGTTTGATTGCCTTCCCCGAAATGTTTCGCCCGAGGAGCTTCATGAGTTCCAAGGACTACTGGACGATCTGCGGTAATTCGTCCAACCCTCAGGTCTGCCATCTCCTCGTTCGGTCTGAATCGTTCTTGCGTAGATAGCGATGGCTGCCGGAATTGGGACCGGCACAGCTGGAAATGCTCCATAAGATCAGACAAAAGCAGAATGAAAGAAAACACCACAGGCGCACTCCGCAAGGCCATGTCGTGAACCGATCTAACTGCTCCCTTCCGCTCCAGCCGAGACCCTTAGTAGTAGTAGCAGCAGGAGTAGTAGTAGTAGTAGTTGTAGTAGTAGTAGTAGTAGCAGTAGCAGTAGTAGTAGTAGTAGTAGTAGGAGGAGCAGCACCAGTCGACGTCGTGGGGCTGGCTGTGGTTTCGCTGGTGGCGCTGGTGGAAATGGTGGGGCCGGCGATGACGGTGTTGGAGCGGGGCGTAGTACTTACTACTACTACTACTACTACTACTACGACGACGACGACGACTACGACTACCACTACGACTACCACTACGACTGCCACGACGACGATTACTACTACTACTACTACTACTACTACTACTACTACTACTACCACCACTACCATTACGACGACGACTACTACTACTACTACTACTACTACTACTACTACTACTACTACTAGCAGTAGCAGACCACTATCGGCAGCAGTAACAGAAGCAGTAGGTGCATCCTCTAAGGTCGCTTCTGTGTCTGCGCCCTCCTGGCGTTCCAGAACTTCCACCACCTGACACAGGGTCTGACGGAGTTTTGGTGGGTACGGGGCTTTGCGGGGCTGAATAGGTAACAGGTGCATAAGTGCTTGGGATTTAGGATGACAGGCTTTAGGGTATAGGGGCGAGGCTCGAGGTTTGAGCCCCGACCTGAATCGACCCCGCGCCTCTCCCTCCTCCAGCCGTGCTTTTAACTTCGCAGCCTTTTCGTACCTGCAACGGATGTGGTGCCCTCGGCACTTTTTAAGACCTGTGGACCAAGATGTGGGCTCACGTTGGGCGACTTCGGAGTGTGACCCCCTTGGGGTCCAAGACAAAGTACCTCTCAAAGGAGGCACAGAGGACAAAACAGGCCATGACCATGTACTGCAAGACAGGTTCGGAGGCACTTCCACTCCCCGACTTCGGCATCGTCGTCGAGCTGGCGATCATCCAAATCCTAGGATGGAGCACCCAGTGCATCTCTTGAGACAGTACTTGAAGAACCGCCACTCCACGTTTGCTGTCCACTCCAGACGGCCATGATAACCTGCTCCTATTTCCACTGGGGAGCGGACAGCTTGGATGAGGAAGGGCGAGATCGGCTCTTCGGCGACATCCTTTTGAATATCAGCCCATGCTCGTTAACCCCATAGCCGAAACTCCACAAACCGTTTTCTTTGCAGCACAGCGCAATGCGTCGGAAACAAGCGTCAGCAAACGAGCAGGCGATTCACATTTCGGCACACGCCTTACAGTTGGGGAGACGGGAGATGGAGGAGGCTGCTCAGCAGGATTCCTCCTGATCAGGAAGCCCTCAGAACAGAAAGGCCCCAGACTTAAACATAAGTACAAAATTACACGTGCAAACCTGACCGGCCCTGTGTTCTTCTCGCCACATGCGAAGTACTGCTGTGACCTTGGACACCAGCCGAAGCCTCTGGCGCAACAATCTCGAGGTCTTGGATTCGGGAGGAGGCCAACTAAGGTCCAGCAGAGGTCGCCAGCCCCCGTGCAAACTTCCTGAAGACGGTGCCGTTCAGCTCCAGTGCAGCATGCGGCTGTAAGATGCTGGAAGCTTTCATGTCAGGTTCCGCACCGCCACAGCTAGAGATCTCATATCAATTGCCAGCAATCGATGAGATCTCCAGTCACGTCACGGACTGGAAGATCCTCTGTGGTGCGGAGACTTTCGTGGGCGGCTTCGTCTTCTGCGCGCTTCAAGACCAGGATGCCCGTGAGGTTTCTCCATGCTGCTTGTGGCGTAGAAGTCGGCAGAGCAGGTTATGCTTTGGACATTCGGAGGGTGTGCAGCTTCAGGCACTTCTGGTCAACAGCCCAAGTGAGAGGAGCTGAAGGTGGGGACTGGATCAAGGCTGGCACCATCTCAGGCTGAGTCACGTTCGCCGAAAGCAGTCCTCAGCCAGGACTCTCCTGCATGGAGAAGAGTCCAGGCAAAGCGTGCTGAAACTCTCAGCACGCTCCGCCTCGACTCTCCTCCATGCAGGAAGCTGAGCAGCTCATCATATCGTTGTCCCAGGAGCATGGTTGTGATGTCGCACCTTGCTGCACTCTTACAATAGCAAATCCTTCGCGAACACAGTGCGAAATCGTGCGACGAGTCATCATGAATCTGTCCGGCGCTGCATGCGCCGTTCCACGGCATGGGCGACATTGAAACCGCTTGACCCGGGAAATCATGCAATGCTTCCGTCCCGGCAATTACATCTTCCTGCATCTAACTAAATCCTGGCTCGTGGAACAAATCAGGGATCAGAGTTTTGATTTTGTTGCCATGAAGCTGTCCACGAACCCAGCCTATGTCAGGCGGTCTGAAAGCCCGCCTCGCAACGCCGGACCAACTGATTGCCGTCCATGAAGTCACAGACCTGCCGTGCAAAATGCTACTCTCTGCAGTGCTCGGACAGCAATCTCTCGCAGCTTGCTCAAGTTCATTTTCCAACGCAAGCCATCACGGTGATGGGCGATCCAGCTCGACTTCGCCTTCTTGCTCTCGATATGCCTATCCAGATGGGGCATATAAACAGGAACGAATGCAGCTGAACGAATGTCACAAACACACCCGTACTTCTTCCATTCAAGTGGCTTACCGACTGCTATGCTCCTCTGTTTCGAGCCGGGTACGACAACGCTTCCGACTTCTCCGAAGCGCCAGAATGCCATCACAGCTGTCGCTCGCAGGGGGCATGTCGAAGCCTTTGGTGCAGCTGCCAGCACTGAACAAGCTGGAGTCGCGTAGCCTTCTTGGCTTTGATCTGTTTACCGACTGCTATGCTCCTCTGGTGCGTACCGTACCAGTACGACAACGCCCCCGAGTTCTCCACAGCGGCAGACTGCGATCACAGCTGTCGCACCACCTTACAAGCTGAAGTCACATATACGTAGCCTTCTCGGCTTGGAGTGGTTTACCGACTGCTAACTGCTATGCTCCTGTGCCACTTATCGTACTAGTCACAAGTCTGACAACGCCCCAGAGTTCTTAGATAGCTCTACTTCTCGGGTGGTATGTTTCGATTTGGGTGGAGCCCCGACCCATAGTTTGGAATCTAGTGTGTGGAGAATCTAAGCATCGCCCTTCCGTACAGTCTACCGTGTTCGCAGGGAGACTCTGGGTCGAATAGGCCAGGATAGTCCATCCAGTCAATGATGCGTCTAGCATCTCCTAACATGGCGTTCCGAATTTCACGCCAGCTTGTCCCTGGTTTAAACTTATGCACAGAGACACACCTGCGGCCTGCATGTCGATATCCACACAGCGAGGTGGTCGTTCCTTGCAGTCTCATCATGTCTCAGCGAACTTCTTGCTCCCCCCAAGCACGGACCTCTGCGCAAACACGTAACGAGGTGCGCAGACGCGCACATGTGCTGGGCAAGCTCTCGGGTCCCAAACACCAAGCCTAATGCCCCAATGACTTGTGTCGCCATCCCCCCTCGTACTTTGAGGTCGCCTCTTCTGGGAGAAGCGACCGCAACCACTCGAAGAGGTGGAAGCAAGCCTCATTGCATCACTCAAATTGAACGGAAAAATTCACCTAGACCTTTGTGCCTGGCTGCACTTGAGCACATCGTACGAGTTCATGGGGGTCCTCCCGTCCACAGTCCATTGGCAGCAATCAACAAACTGATTCACCCAGAGCTCCATATCCTGGCAGAGTAACTCTCAGTCTTTGGATCGTACTTCTGCCAGTTCACACCTAGGTCGAATCTCATTCCCAGTGCAACACCACCGCACGCTGTGCGGTGCATTCCGGGGACCTGACTTCGAGTCAACTTCGCATGGAAGAGCTCCCGCTGGGGGAGGGAGAGGCTTGTCAGCTGCTGAGCCTGCAAACGCATCTTATCCTCCGGCTGGTGGCTACAGCCCTGTCTGGCTCAGAGCCGCAGCTGACCCATGCAAACAATCCGCCGTGCCGGGGTGCTCCAGTTGAAACTCCTGTTTCTGCTCCCCTGCTTTCGCAGATTCATGAGCTCTGTTCGCACGAGACAACTTGCAGCTTCCTTTGGGAGCCAGAGCTGAAAATGTGTAAAATCAGAGGCAGCCTGGGAGAAGCCTCGGTTCATAATTCTGGCGTTGGTGCCTTCGACAGCCAAGCCCTATAAGCATTAATGGACTGCTGCCGTGTTGGCGAGCTCCAATGGCAATGGCACAGCGATGTTCACCAGCCCAAAGCCGCGTCCCAACGCCCAATCTTAGCCTTCCTCGGCAGCACAAGGAGTGGCAGGAACCTCAGACCTCGATAGCCTTCGGGGTTTGTCACCTGGGCTTCCTCCACCAAGGATCGACCCCAAAGCTTGCAAGCTCGTCCTCGAGATCCTCCGAGCGAGCCGTGGCCACCACGCTGCTCACGACGGAGGCAACCTGTGCCCACGAAGACAAGTTGAAATCACGTGCATCCCATGCCTGCGCTGAGGCCTCGTCATCCAAGTCAGGGCCTCGAATCGATCCAAAGCGAAATTCTTGCAAGCAATTTTGCGGAAGTGAATGTCAGTCAGTTAATTGAGGCTGCTAGCAACAGTTGCTACAACTATGTTCGTGGTAGTTCAAGTTGCGAACGGCACTATGAGTGGTTGACTTGGCATCCGTGTTGTGCAAACCCGAACAGCCAGCCAGGCTGACCACACCATCTACACTTTTTTCTCGTGAGCAGTGGCAGTGTGAGGCAGATTTCATCACACACGAATCCTGCAAATCTCCTTTTGCAAATGTCTGCTGGTGTGCTTTGAGACCTTTAGTTGATGATCCGCAACTTCTCACACGGCTGACTCAAGAGATGAGGCACGAAAAATCCCTCTCGCAGCTGAGAGGCTGCTCCGGACAGAAGTTGTGGGGCTTGCCCTGAGCATGCGAGCGTAATGTCTCGGATGCTGCGAGCCAACTGCAGCCAAGCTGCACGGGCATTGCGACCGTCTCAGTCTCCTTGCAGCTCTGGTCTAAAAACAAAGAGCACCCAGCGAGTCAACGAAGGATGGGGCCTTCGACACACTCGCTGTGCGGAAGCGAACCGCCCGCGAGGGCCGCTTCTCAGCGTCCTGCACTTATCTGTATTTCGGAGGCGTATGGTATGTGGAGGCCTTGAAGCGAACTTCAATTTTCCTTCGGAGGCGGCATGGGCGCCGGTGCATCCCTCTCCTTGGAAGAAAAACTGAAGCATGAAGCGACCACAACTCCAGAAACCCTACACTGAGGGGCCAACCGTCCTTTGCTTCTCGGTCGGCGATGCCTCCGTGACCGGCACGGCGGCAGGCCTTGAACGGGCGTCTGCTGGCTCACGTCTTACATTCACTACAGCATCGGCCCCGTACTCTGCAGAAACAGCACCATGTGCGGCGGCATCCAGGGCCTGCCGCGCATCAACAACGACAAAGCACCGACAGGGCCTTCGGGGACCAGGCTTCTTCCAGCTCCCGCGCATCCTTCTCCAGCTCTGTTGGCGATGATGCAATACCTTGGCATCGAAGCATCTCCACGGAAGGGGAAGGCCTGAAACAATACTGAGACACTGCCCCAAGGCCAAGGTGCCATCAGTGATCATCACCGGCGTCAGCGTCGTCTTTCTCGGATTGAAGATCTCTTGCCAGACCATCTTCCCATAGACGTTGGCCGCCTTCCTCGTGTCGGGAGCTGAGCTTCGTTTTCAAAGGTCGGAGCCCCGAAGGAAGAGTTCATACTGCAGTTCCCAACGTGCCAGGCATCTTCAGCTGTCTTTCGGGGAAAGCTGAGGCGGTCTTGGTCTGCCGATCGGGAACGCGAACGCCTGGGATCACGAGACTTGCATGACTTGCACTGGGGACCCGACTCTGTGGAGCAGGCCTTGGGTTGCTGGGAGCCTCTCCATGTCGCCATGCGCCTGCCTCAACAGCGGCTTTTCTTGATGCATGCGGAACTGGACTGAAAACAAAATGGGAGGGAGCTGGGGCGGCCGTGTGCTGCACAGCTGCATCCGCTGCCAGCGTATCTGCAGGTCAGGTCAAGCACGTGGGTTCGGGCTTGTGTTTGTGCAAGTTTCGCCGCCCATGACTTGTCTGTTACGTTACTTGATGTTAGTTGATATTAGTTGTTGTTACGCTGCCGGTACAAGTTGATTATGTGGATTGGTCTCGTTGCTAACGGACTTGAATCTTCACGGTCTTGGAGAAGGCATGGCTGTAGTACTGTAGGGCAAAAAAGCGAGAGAAAGCAGCTTGCCTGCCACAACCGTTGAAAAAGCTTCTGGGTCAGGGCGCATCGTATCAGAAGACGCAGGCTGATTATCGCATTCCGCAACGCATCCGAAGCGACCGATTCCAGTAAATCGAGACATGAAAGCATTAACCGCCAGGGAAGCTCCCGAGGCCTTCTTGGCCTCCGTCAGCGCCCCTTTCCGCTGCTCTGCCCAAGCTCGACCCTCCGAAGGTCCGGGGAGCTTGGTCCTGGCCAACGCGAGAAGTCGAGATCAGGTCAAGAGCACGTGGCAGCGCGCCAAGCCGGCCTTTTGGAATTCTCGCTGATGGTGGTGTCGAACTCCACTTTCGGCACTGGGATCGCTTCCTAGGCAGTGACATTCCGTGGATATGTGGTCCACATTACTAAGAAGTTGAAAGGTCTAATGAAGGGGGAACGCGGACGAAGCAGGATCGAAGCCGCGATGTCCCGCCGTGCGCGAAACCCGATCTTAATCGTCAGGCTGATAATACCAGTGCTTGTACTGAGTGGTGTCCTCAATGCGACTCTTGTAGGAAACATCGGCCGTACCGTTGGCATATCTCGGTGGCAATCTCATTCACATCACTCGTGTCATTGTCCACTTTCGCAGGGCTCACGGCACCTACGCACAGTCTATACAGCAGAATAGAGTTTCGCGACTAGACTACATGCACCCCGTCGTCCACCCAGCATCCCAAAGGATGTCCATCACTAGTTGAGACATCATCCAACTTTCCTCCCGCTTTCCCTTGACCTGGCAGGCTTTTGCAGAGGCATTCCGCCAGAAAATCGATGCATATCAATGCCTCAATACGAATGGCATTACCCATTGTACGCCCTGAGCCAAGCATCAGCTCGCTGATCCACGGAGGTGCGCCGCGAGATGACGACTTTCAGGAACTTGTTCACCGACCTCGACAGGTTCAGTACGTAGATCCCCGTCTTTGGGGTAAGACCGTTTGTATATTTATCTCAAGATCTTTCGCTTCTGTGCCAAGACACTTGGATTTCATGGCCAGGGACTTACTCGCTCTGGCTTCGACCGGCTTCTGGGTGTTCGCAATGCGTTTCTCCATGATTTCCTGGGCAAAGAGGGACATGCGGGAATCCTCTGCGGCAGCTCGCGGTCAACAGACTGCTTGCAGCTGATGCTCCCTCAGCCTCACTCTCTCTTCCGGGAACTCATCCAACACCTCTTTGAAGGACTGCGCCTCAAACCAAGCACCATTTTGCAGGAGACGGATGAGGCATGCGGGTTGACTGGGCCTCCACAGTGTACGCGACGATCTTCGTGTGCGCCTTCACTGTGGCGCTGGAGGTGCTCGACAAGCCCAGGATAGCCACCTCGCCCACGAGGAGAGACAAGGAGGAAAGCACCAGAAACTGCGACGTCGAGTCGTCAAGGACTACCCTACCACGCAGGTCTGCAAAGGACCAGGACCTGTTTTTTTTTTTTGGAGTGCTGTACAGGCTCTTAGTCGTTTCAGGGTTGCTTTTGGCTGTACATGAACCCTAGCTGCCAACAGGTGAGGGCTTCTTGGAAGCTCCGACAAGAAGTCGGCAGAAGCTTGAGCAGCAGGCTGGGCGTCAGAGCCTGAGGGAGTCGTTCAACTCTTCCTTGGGCGTCACGGGTTTGCCTTCTGTCTTCTTGGCGATCCCTCGGCTCAAGGCGGCTTTGCCGCAGGCGAGCCGGTCCACGGTGAGAGCCGCCCCACGCTTGAGCGTCTTCAGAAGCTCGTCGTAGGCTTCAAGGTCATAAATCTCGCGTGTCTCGTGCTGGACCACGCCGCCCGCCGGCATCAGGATCGGCTCGCAGTGTTAGCAAGCCATATGCTGATGCACGAAGCTCTCCAGCATGCTGGCCTTATTAATGTCCGAGCATGCCCAGATGTGAGGGGCAGCCACCGGGTGTGCGCCTTCCTGCCGTGCTCTTGTGACGTACTGCCTGAGGCGGCACATCAGTTGTGGCCTGGGCACGTATTTTGTGCGGCTGAGCGCGGTTTTGCCGACCTTCACATAGAGGTTGAAGCGCAGGATGTGGACGAACCCCATTTGCACGGAATCTTCCTCCATGATGCGCACCATGGTCTG
>CAJNDV010014847.1:292-32642 GCA_905221635.1 Symbiodinium sp. CCMP2456 | reverse complement strand
CAGACCATGGTGCGCATCATGGAGGATGAAGATTCCGTGCAAATGGGGTTCGTCCACATCCTGCGCTTCAACCTCTATGTGCAGATCCCAACGCTCGAGTAGTGCCGGATCCTGACGGAGTGGTGCTCGCGAGCTGGAACTAGGCTCTGCTGGCACCTGCACCATCTCTTCCAAGTCCACGACCCGGTCCAGGTATGGGTCTGTCGTGGCCGGGCATGGGGACTGCAGACCTGCCGTGCCTGTCTGATTTCATCAGACTTCGGAGAGGAAGCCTCTGCCTGCCTGCGAAGCCTCCCCAATCTTCCTTCGTGTCTCGCAAGGAGGCGTCCAGCGAGAAGGCTGTGTCCTCTTTCTCGGAGGTGTTCGGAAAACTGCTGCAGTGCCTAGGCCTTCCGCCTTTGGTTCCGTGGACTTCTCTTCATCACCTCCAGCTCGACGCCTCATGAGATGGGGACTTGGAATGCCCGGAATCGTCGACGTCGGCGAAGCGGACATCGGAGACATCGCATCCAGGAGCAACTGCGTGGGCGACACCGGAGCTGCACTCCCTGCAGGACTCGCGTCCCAAAACTTCGAGCTGTGTGAAGCCATGCCTTCCCAAGGCCCTGAAACTAGGCTGAAGCCAAATGCTCCCAAACCTACGCGAAGTGAAGGAGTGCATGCCCCCCCAACTCACTCCACCGACGAGCGATCGAAACGAGAGCCTCTTGACTAGCATTGTTTTTTAGTCTTAGTCTTACTGTTGAATTATTTTTCCCATGTTACTGTTTTACTCTTTGACTACTCGGGGTCCCAGCTTCTCCTTTATGGTTTACGCATCTTCACGATACTAGACAGGTGTACACGCGCAAAAAAATGCATGTTGACGTAGGGCATCATCCGATCGACACGATCCCGGCGGCAGGGCCGTGTTCACCTTCGCTGTCGTCGCGGACCCGGGCCTCACCGAGGAACTCTCCCGGGCCACACTCGGCGATGAGGACGCCCTGAGACTCCACGGTGGCCGTGCCCTGATGGATCATCACCTGCCACAGGCCCCAGAAGATGCGCTGCAAGATGCACTCTTAAGGCTCAGTTGCGCCGAGGAGCTCCATATCGGGGCTCCTCACCTTCTGTCAGAATATTCTGGTTCGGCAGGTAGACCCGGCGCTCGAAGTAGTTCGACACCTTGCGTCTCAGACTGAGAGCACGCTGCAAAAGGGCGCCTTTTGTTTCCGGGCTGAGAGTGCTGCGCGGGCCAGGAACTCGGCTCCGCAGGCGCCGAACCTGAGAAGAGCATGAGCAGAGCTTCAGCGTCGAAGCTTTGAAGCTTCGAGGAAGTCCCCGCTTTCTTCCAGCCGAAGGGCAGCCCTTTGTCCTGCTGCTCGGCTGCTACAGTCATGTCGTCTGGGCTGGCCAGGTGATTCCTTGCTTGAAACAAGCTTTGCACTGAGTCGAGGGAGTCTCGGTCAATGGCCTTGTCAGTGCCATCTTCTTCTCCAGCATCCTCCAAGGCAGGAAAAGCTTCCTCAAGCTGCCCCTGTAACTGACAGAGAGAGCATGCCCCACTTAAAGCCTTAGAGCCTCTACGTGTTTGAGACTTCAGGGTGCGCCTCTCCAAGCGCGCGATGTCCTCGGGGAGCCGAGCCCGGACGATGGGCACCGCGGCGCTGGAGGCCGGGAGGACCATGCACTCCGACACGGTGCAGCTCCGCACCTCCGAGAGCTGAGGGAGAGATCCCAACAAACGCGACTACATCAACAACGACTCCTCCCTTCCCCTGACGTTCCCGGCTCCCCCGGTGCGCCGTGGCTGCAGAGGGCGTCCCGGGCTCCAGGATCCCGCGCTCGCCGAAGATGGCCGGCGCCACGATGTTAGCAATGTGAACGCCACGGACCTGCCAAAAAAAAAGGATATCTGCAAACACTCGTAAAGAAACCCCGAGCAGAGCCTCCACTTCGACCATTCCGTGAAGCAGGACGGTGAGAAAACTCTCCTGGACAGAGCCGGATTGGGACTTCGGGAAACCGAAGGGCATCCACAAGAGCTGTGAGCTTCAAGCCGACACTGAAGAGTTCCTTGCCCTCTTGCAAAATCGTCTGCTTGGGTAGGAAGGGCTGCTCGTGCATGTTATCCAGAAGGATCTGCAGAAACTGGCTGCTGAAGCTGCCCTCACCTTGGCGAGTAGACTAGAAGACGAGACTCTTCCCTGCTTAGTCTCTGGAGATTCTCATCCGCGTCCACGGCGCTGGCACCCGCACGCTGCAGCGCCGATGCAGTGGCTTGCCTGCTCTGGCTGTGCGCTTCGATGACCTCCCTCACACGGTCCTGAGCTTGCTGCCCGAGGCAGTCGCATTCACGGAATAAAACGAGGAAACATCCCCCAGGGACCAACACACTCGCTTCCACTGCCATATCACTCATGGGTCATAGCCTTCATCCGCGGCACCTTGTCTCCCGGGTACTGTGCCAGCGCCTCTAGCAGCGCCGGCCGCGTCAAAGCCCGGAGGTCGCAGACGCAGTCCGCCTTCACGACGTGTTGGTACAAGAAAGAGGAAGGAGAACGGAAACACGAAAGACTGCCAGCAAAGTGCAGAAGTGTTCGGCATTGCTTGGGCCTTAATGGTTGCCGTGCGACGTCCTGGGCTCGCGAACTTCAAAGCGTGAAGGACCCTGCCCTTCACGACTCCCGACTGCATTGCTCGCCAAGCATCTGGTGATGTTTAGAACGGCAAGCCCGCCAAAACAACTACCAGGATGCAGGTGGCTCAAAGGCTCCTGTGTAGTCTCGAAAGCCGCATCAGGGCGCAAGACGAGAGAGTGTATTGATCAAGTCAAGTCCACAGATTTCACTATACACAGAAGCAAACCAGCGCTGTCCGAGTTGTAGCCACGAAAGACACTGCACTTGCCGACGCAGAGCCTTGGAAGGGGAAGGATGATCCCCACCCCACAAAATATGAAGCGGACGGGGGGTGCAAAATGGATCCTAGCTTTTTCAATCTGCCAAACTCAGCGTGGAGGTGATGTACGAAGCCGAAAAGCATTGCTTTGTCCATCTCCCGGCGGTCCCCCCCGTGAAGCCTTAAGCCTATAAACCCTGAGCCCAGAAACGCTAAACCCAGAAACCTTAAACGCCTGGAACCCACATTATAAAGCCTGAGCCCTAGAAACCCTAAATCCTGCACCCAGAAACCCCAAACCCCAGAAACCCTGAACCCAGAAACCTCAACCCCAGAAGCCCTAAACCCATAAGCCCCAAACCCCTAAACCCATAAACCCCGAACCTAAAAACCTTGAAACCAGAAACCCTAAAAGCAGAATCTGAACCCAGGAATCTCAACCGTAAACCCAAAAACAGCAGGCTGTTTTCCCTCTCCAGCACGTCGACCAGCAACTGGCTACCATGGTGCCCCCGGTCGCTGCCCCGGTGTCCACAAGGGGAGGTTTTTGCCCCTAACCCTAAACCCCGAAAGCCCAAACTCAACTGCAACATTGCCCCTAACAGCACTTTCAGACCCCACCAAGCAAGGGCAAGCACAGAGGTTGACCCTGGTTTTCTAATGAGTCTGACTACTAAAGAAAGAGGGCACTCACCAATACATTGACTTCTTCACATCCATATAAGCGACCTCCTCCCAGAACACATTAATCCGCCTCGGCAATGTATGGGGTCGACATACCCCCCACTCCAAAATACATTCAGTTAGGACCAAACATCTCACAATGCACAACCGCTCACAACTGTCTCCGAGGATCTCTGTGCGCTAGCCTTTGCGGGCCCCATGCGTGCCAGATCGTTTTTTGGCTCGGCATGGATCCCTCGCCCCCCCGGTCCATTTTACAATGTGGGGGGGATATGCACACCCCCCACCCACCTTTGCGGATGCTCTCCAAGCCCTGGAAAGTGTAAAAATTATGCTTTCCATTTATGTAACCACTGAGGACTTTCTTCATACCGGCAAGGCGCACATACATCTCGTCCCCCGCATCGCCCTCTTGCATGACTACCTCATCGCGGCAGTACACCTTCTGCCTCAGCTGGTCGCCAAGGTGTGGACATCCAAAAGTCCAAATCTTCTGGAGAAGCCGAGCGGCACCATGAGGCCACCTTCAACAAAGTGGAATTATACTGGACTTACACGAGCACATGGCATGCACAGCATTCTCGCCAAGCTTCGTATCACTCTGCAAAACTCGGCACTGCAATTTTCGAAAATGTTGATTTCACCTCAGCTGGCATCGTTGACTTCAGACGCGGCTCCGCTTCCTAGACGCAGAAGAGCTACTGACTCGATCGGTGAAGGGGAAAAGCAACTGCAGGTGCTTCATCGCAACTTTGTCCTTAGCCAAGCCGGAGATTTTGCAATGCGGGCACATGAAACCCGTGTTGAATCGTCGTCACTGCATCCGAGACACGAAGAAGCTGCACCTGAGAGCTTCGAGCATACCAAAGTCAGCCCTCACAGTTTCCAGACACAGCAGATTGGCAACCAGCTGAGGGCGCTGCTCATACGGGAAGAGTAGCCACAAGTCTCGAATGGCTTTGGCCGAAAGTTCCCATATGACACCTCGGCCATGTAGCTGGCCTACTTGCCGGTCCGTTACTTAAAACGCTCTTGAATCTTTACCCTAACTTCCTGCCATCCTCTTGCAAATGCTTGCATCAAAGGGTCAATCTGTGTAGGCCATAACCGAAGCGACGCGATTCAAGCAGCTGCCACCAACTTCCAGCGCACCCCACCACGACTCCCTGAGCCGAAGTCGCGCACACACAGACACACAGACAATGTCCGCAAGCCATGACCACTCCTTCACTTAAGGTTTGCAGGCAAGCGTCCAGGCTTTGGTTCCCGGGAGTTGCGACAAGCGGCCAGCAAAGGCCTCAGCAAAACAAAGAACCTGCTTAGCTTGACCTCACGATGTTCGCAAACGATGTGCCCTGCGGATTGGCCGCCATGCATCGAGGGGCAAGGCTAGACAGCCAAGTGGCATGCTTGCAGTAAATGTCAGCCTCGCCTGTAAAGACAAAGAAGCCTGACTCCAAAGCAGTTAATTCATACAGTCCGCGCAGACAGCATGCCTCGCAATTCTCACAGTACACCAAGAACGACTGGCACTCTTGCACGCAGAACGAGCTGCATGAATCTCCCACGTCGCCCTCTTTGCAGATTTTGGCTTCTGCCTGACTCAAGCAATCTAGCACAGCAGGCCGACCACAGCCACAGCAACTCCAACCAAATATCTGGATGTTGTGCAGAGCCGCCCTATCGTCTGAACCAGGCTACCTTAATCAGTTGGATTTTCGCGTGAGTGAGGAGGGCATATCTGAACTCGTCCGTCAAGTTCACGAAGAGCTTGACATAGGCTTTGGCATAGTATCCTGGGAAGCTGGGAAGCTAGAAACCTGATGTCCTCTCCCCACGAAGCAGATGTAAGCGGGGCCCGGGCTCGTGAGCCAGGCCCTTAGGAAGCCCGTGGCGGCCTTGTAGGCCGTGTCTTTCATCTTCCCAAAGTCAGCGGAGTACCTGAAAGACAGCGGCGAGTGCGAGTGATAGTGAGATATGGTGAGATATAGTGAGATCTAGTGAGATCTAGTGAGATCTAGTGAGATAGTGGTCTGCCGGCTCTCCAAGCCTGGTGAAGAGAATTTCTAGGATGTCTGCCGACACGAAGAGGAAGCCCCTCTTGGGCTCCGAGCCTCATTGAGCGATATCGATTTCTGTTCAAGAACAGGGCATGAATATGGCGACGACTCGACGACATCATGGATGTCTGGGCAGAGGACGCAAGCGCACCGTGAACGGACCTCGAGACATGAGCACAATGCGCCCATTCTTGTTCATAGACTGCGGGCATGAGTCTGTAAAGGCCTGAGAGCTGGGGCTCGAGCTGACCGAAGTTATGCCCAGCGCAACTTCCTTGAATCCCGTGGGCTCTGTTGGACAGGTGTGGCTCAGCTCGACACTCATCCAAGAAATCTGCCTGCCCTGCTGTGCAAGGAAGCACGTAGGCCTGAATCGGGGCTGCCAACCAATGATGGTCCCGCAACAGCTGGTGAGAAGGGAGCAAGGCCAGCGAGACCCAAAGCACTGGCAGGATCGCGAATCTACTTCCAGCCCATAGCCTCTGCATCATGTCCCAGCGGGATGTTGTTGTACAAGACTTCCTGTTCTGAATTTGACATAGCAGTCGCCACTTTCAAAGGCAAGGCACGCAGAAGGCCAAGGCAATGCCAGATATGAAATGATATGAAAAACTCACTGTCATTGAGCTGCGCTTATGCAGCTCTGTCTCGAAGACATGGCTGTCGCTGTGGTGCGTCAGGAGCATTCCAGGCAGCGTCTCCGGCACACGGCCCTGGACCAGCAGGACCCGAGCCCTGGTCCAGGGAGCTTCGGCGTGAGAAGCACAGCCCGTGTGGAGTGTAGACATGTGTAGAGCACGCACAAAGTTTATGCCGTTCCTGGCCTGGGTCTCATAAGGCTGCTTTCGAACATCTCGCGGGCATATTCTGTCTTGACTTCACGCTGACCTCGGCTTGATGACGTTCCGCTGCCGCCAGCATAGCTGCGCAGCAAGGCTACTGACCTACTTGCTTGCTCTTCAGCCCCTCGTGTCGCATATGTGTACCCTGCGTACCCGCCGCACCCGCACACCCGGCCGTTGCTCGCTGTCCGAGCCGTGGGCCGACAGTCTTGACCTGGAAGGGCTTCATGTTCAGCGCTATCTCAGTTCGAAACCTCGGCTTCAGAACAAGCGATCATCAGCTGAGGAAGACATCCCGGGCCATCCCGCAAGTCTAAGCCTCTAAGCGCCGCAGCTCCGCCGAGCCGCTCCTGCGAAGTGCCCTCGAAGAGGGGATGCTTCAATGCGATGGCTGTGGAAAGGTCATCCGGCTCGGGCGACTCCTCCTGCAGAGAGATCCCTAAGCTTCGGATACACCGATGTCGATATGGGGCCGAGAGTGATGCAGCTTCGCAAATCCCAGACAGACAGTCCCTGGCTGTTGTGGAGCTCGGCTCTTTGCCATGGATGTCCGGCAAGTTCTGCAGCTGATTTGATCAACTCACTCTCAGATACGCTTAATCCTGAAACTCTGCCACGTGGCAGACTTCTGGCCGTTGGACTTGCTGCTGCCCAGCTTATGTGTCTGACTCCTGCACAGCCACACAGAGCCGGGACGAGCATTTGGCAGCAGCAGCCGACGGCCTCTCCAGAGTCTTCGGCGATTGCAGGTCAGACCTGTGAAAGCTGCTTTAGAGAACGTACACGCGGGCGGGCGCACACACACACACAAAGGTCGAACAAAACTTCTGCCGAAAGGCTTCTCATCCCGAGGCGGTGGGACCTGAAATTATGCAGATGCAAGTTCACATTTTAGTTTGCATACATGGCTCAACTCTTTCTCTCGACGCTCTCCACACGTATCCAAATGACTTCTCGTCATGAAAAGGGTCTACACCAAGGGACGGTGGTTGACCGCGTGATTTTCTTGGCCATGGAGAAGAACTACAAGGCCCAGGCATCGATGTACACCCGTACTAACAGTTGGAAAGAGTACTCTTCGACGGGCACAAGCCCTTTGCAACATGGTGAGTGTGCTGTCGAGAGTCTCCGAGTGCAGTTCTAGCTGCACCTGCCGATGGCCACCGAACAGTGCCGTCACTACAATTTCCATCGAGACTTGCATACCAAAAACTACAGCAGGTTGGCTAATCATGTTTGTGCTTGCTCGCATGCTTTCGTAGCGCAATGCGCTTGAACCTGAAGGCAACTCCGAGATCATGCCTGAATTCATAATTCTGCAGCACCTGGCAGAGATAAAAAAAAATATATATATATATATAGAACCAGGTTCTTGCTCTGGAACACAGTGCAAAGACATGCCTTGCGTTTGAACAACATCGACTGACAACCGCGTGCACAGAGCTGTGGCTGCCTTCAGATCAGCTTGAAACTTGCTGAACTTCTCCGGAAACTTCTTGTCCTGACCATCTTGAGAATCCGTGGTGTGTCGACTGCCTCGCTCCACTTCCGAAAAGCCTCGGTGTGACGCTGCCCGGTGATTTGAGTCACAATTTGCTTGGCATCGCCAGACCTGAACGGCAAGAGCTCCCCACGAAGCCTGGACAAAGCTGCGTGTGCACCACGACAGATGAGCCTCCAGCCAGCCCATGAGGATTGCTAGGGCATCCTCAGCCCGCAAGGACATGGCTTGCATTTTGCAAAAAACGTTGGCTGTGGCGGCGACCAGCACGTTTTGAGCCGGTGCCGGAGTGTCAAAGTACTCGGAGATCCAATAATTGAACCTCTGTAACAGCACAGCTCCAGAGAAGCTCTTGTGTAGTGTCCAACATAGGTTGCAGGCTCATCAAACTTCGACAGCTCTTTCAGGTGCACCTGCTTCCCACGCCGCGCAAGACTCACTCTCTGGCCTTGCTCAAGCCTTCGGATCTGCGCCTGAGCGAAGGATTCACAAAACACGGCGACTTCATCACGACCCAAAACGTGTTGGGCCTTCCCAGCGAAGGCTCTCCTGGATCAGAACAGAAGGGACGGGAAACAGCCTACTACAGTACAGAAGGTCGGGCTCGGCATCCTGCCGACGAGAGAACTCTGAACCCTCCCATCACAGCATTGCATGGCTCTGAAGAGCGTCCTTCATGGCGAGCAGGTCAGTCGCCATGGCAACGGCATAAGGAAATCAGCTTGGCTTTGTATGGTGAGTGTGAGGAAGTGCTCTGGCTCCGTGTTCATATTGTCAGCTCAGCGATTACATCCTTCGTTCGATGGTGGTCGGGGGTGCCGAAGCTCCGATCTGTTTGTCTACCCTCTGAGACGAATCTCACATGACTCACATGGATCAGCTCTTTGAGAGGCCAAGGCGGGGGTGAGGCGGGAACGAGCTTGGGAAAAGAGCCGGCTCCGCCCAAGTCCCCATGTCGAGAACGCGAAGGAACGCGCCACGGCCAATCCGAGGCCGCACCTCACCGGGCAAGCCCAGGGCAAGAAGCGGGCAGCACAGCTCTTCGCGGGCGGCCTTCTGGTCTGAGCTGAAGACTTCGCCCACTTGCATCGGGGGTGCCGCGGCCTTTGGCAACCCGATGCGGTGCGGCTACCGGCCCTTGCTGTGCTGCTTACCTTCTTGGCCACGTTTGGCGCTGCCAGATGCACAAGCTCCCTTGTACAAACCTGCCATGCAGGCCATGCGCGTTTACCCTGGCAACCGGCTGGCACAGGCTTGCACATGCCAAGCCTCAAATCTCCAGAGGCCGTGTTGCACTTCAACCTCGACCATGCGCACCTGAACAGAGGCAAGCCGGGAGCCCGCTCGAGGGCCACCTCGGAAACCGAGCCTTTCTGTCCTTGGGCGAAATGTCGAACAGCCATCCCCCCTCAAGGCAGAGGCTGTGCAAAGCCTTTGGCTCACCGTCCATCCGATGCCTCCGCCAAACGCAGCCACTTCGTCCAGCCCGACCTGCGTGGCACGCAGATCCCAGACGCCGGTGAGGAACTTGGACCCTACCATTCAGGCCTCAGCCTCTCGTGGACTTCAACGACTGCGCCAGCTGGGTAGCGCTTGGCGCTGGACTCCTTGCTGGTGCCTTGGGCCGACCGGCGGCAAAAGTAGAAGCTCTTGCTGCGGACAAGTTCGAAAGATAAATTCGAAAAAAGCGGCACAATGATTCAGATAAAAAAGAAGACTTGGGAAACAACGAATGACAATTCGGAAAACCCTGCTAACGCGATTCAGGACAGCAAGCCATAAATAGCTCAGAATACAGCCAAGGAAGCAAAGACAAAGAATGAGGCGTACACCATCTGGTTTTCCGAATTGGCCCCAATTGTTTTGCGGAGCTGGTTTTCTGCGGATTGATTCGGAGCCATTCACTCTCTCTCTCTCTCTCTCTCTCTGGCTTTCCCTCTCGGGCCTATCTGACTCTCTGGGATCCTGGCTGTACACCGGCTCCTGACACAAGGTCTGCGATGTAAGAAACTGCTGCCGCACACTGGGATACATTGGTGGAGTGCGTGTGGGGGCAGTAGTCTTGCACGACATAGGTACCACCTCGACTAACTGCGAAGCGTCCTGCCGTGGCCGGATACCAGAAAGGTCCGTCACCAAATAGCTCCAGATCCCGGTCTCCTGGCACTCTCCAACAGACTTGCCAGGACAAGACACCACAAAAGCATCTAGACTTCCCTGCAAGCTGTCTTGACTACGGATGGCCTTGGAGTCTGTCGCCGCCTTTCCCACCCTCAAAGAGACTTATTGCAAGAATAGGTCCTGGCTTCCGCTTTGGCTCCACAAATGCAGCTGTGGCACGGTGGTTCGGTGAGGCCAGGAAGTCCCGGTTTGTGCCTTCCGACTCCGACACACGCACTTGCTGCAACTACACAGCGAGCAACTTAAACCTAAATCAAGCATCTCAGGCACGAACAAGCGGTCGAGGCCGGAAAGGGCCTTCTCAGACCCAGGCTAAACATGCAAACACGCACGTGATTCCTTCCTACATCAGACCAGCTCTTGTCTTGGTTTCCATGAGGTGGAATGGCATAAGGGCTTGTGTCGGAGTCAAGGATTAGGACCGTGGGCACTTGCGATACAGTGCGATCCTGAAGGACTGCACCTCGTACGCAGCAGGTATGCACAAGTTTCAGCAGATCCGGCGAGACGGTTCTCGGGCCAGGCAGAAAGTCACCAGAAACGGTTGGTGCCATCGAATCCTAAACAAACCTGGTGCAGTGGCTAGCATGTCGGTGGTGGGGCCCAGGCCGGCCTTCTTGAGCATGGAGCCATCCACACGTTCAAGCTCACCAACAGGCGGACTTCGTCATTCGCATCACGAGCTGGCAGTCTTGCAGCATTGACACCTTTCTGAAGGTGCTATATAGGAAGGCAAAAACTCTACATCAAAGGTTCTGTCGATGTTGCCACGAATCCAACGTGAGCTGCTACAGATTGACAGAAAAAGTCAATGCTTGAGCGTGGATCTGGAAACGGCTGAGCCGAGGTGTTGGCCCGCTGCTCCCATGCATGCGAACAGCCGGCGGTGCAACAAAGCTCAGAATTTCCTAGCCAGCACGGCCTCATTTGCGTGTGTATGCGAGGTCACACTTTGGTGGGTTCACAGGTGGGGCACTGCAATCTGCTCTTGCAGAGCTATTGGTATTTGTAGTCTAGAGTCTAGGGCATGGACACAATTTCAACAGAGCAGGAAAATCATGAAACGGTACATCTTTCTACGATTCTTCACTCTCTCTGTACAAGTGGGCGGGCAACACGGGACCCCTGGGCGTGGAATGTGGGGTTTTGCCTTGAAATGGCCCTGAAGTCTTGCAAGAGAGGCCCTCCAGTCTGTCCACGTCACTCAGCAAGGACCAGTCTGACGGAGTGTCTGGACGCCGAGTCCGGGCCGAAGGACCTACTTGTGCCAGCTCCAGGACAAGCCGCTCGTACTCCTTGCGAACAGCCTCCTGGGCAGCCTGGCCCACGGAATGTTTGTGTTTGGCCTCCAAATCTTCAACTCGGTTGCTGAGCTCCTGCGTTGCGGACATGGACGCAGCCTTGCAAAGCTGCCTTTGCAGCTCGGCGAACTGCGTTTGGAAGCTGCGGATGAGGTTTCCGTGCGAAGCCACGTCGCGAGAAAGCTGATGCTCGGTAGCTTCGAGGTGGCAACGGGTCGCAAGGATACGAGCTTCCTGCTCCTGGCCAAGCGAATCCCCTCGAAATCTACAGAAGATCCCATGCCCAATCCACTCCTTTCGGCCTTAATTACGTGCAAGACTGGACGCGACTCTCCTCGAGACGTCGGGCGATGTCTCCGGGATGAAGGCCGTCGAAGCGCTGCGCCAGTCGCTCCAAAGCCCGGCTCAGCTCTTCCACGCGGTTCTCGAGACCGTCCAGCCTGGAGGAAGGCTGTCTCTCAGTCTCTCCGCTCGTTTTTTTTTGACAGAGAGCTGCTGCTAGTTGGGCCATGGCGCCGGCCGAGCATCTCGTTGAAGACCTCGGGCACGGAAGCCTCGCAGCGCCAAGCAGTGCTCTTTGGCCGAACGGCGCCGGCGCAGGAGTTGCCCGCATTCGAGCCGAAGCCGCCGAAGCCGCCGAAGCCGCCGAAACCTCCTGCACTCGGCACGGGGACGGAGCTCGCAGAGGCTTTGGAGCTCACGGAAGCGGCATTTTGCCAGCTTTCGATGATGTTGGCGACGTGGCCGACTTTGGTTGGGCTGGAATTACCTTGAGGGGCCGGATCTGCATACGACACATCGGCACGTGCCACAGGGACCTGTCCATGTCCATCGATGACCTCCATCGCTTCGGGATTGAGCACAAATGGCAATCTGGCTACCACACCTGGTGACAACACACAGGACCGAGAAGTCGGGACTTCCAGACCCTGGGCTCGTTATGTGGGTGCAGCTTGTTTGGAAACACCAGGATGGCATGCACTATGCAGCACGCGTGAACCTAAAATTCAATAGTTGGGCCCCTGGGCTCATGAGTGAGTGATCTTCCTGAAGGCCACAGCACAGTGCAAACCCTTGGACTGCGGAGGGCACTGCTTCCAGTGCTTCATGTTGCTGAAGACTTGCGCCGGTGGCAGCCTTGGCCACACAGCGCAGGCGTGGCACCACCAAGCCAAGGCATATTCGTCTGTCGTTCAATCTGCTCATGCGACGGTGGGCTCATCTTCTAGTTCTGTGTCTCAGAGGAAGGGTGAGATTGGGGAGTTTGAAAGTTTGAGAATGTTGGAGAAAGAAGAGATTGAAGCTTGCAAGTTTGCTACAGCGTCAGCACCCTAAATTTCGAGTTTGAAAGCAGGTACGAGTTCTTAGGTTCAAGGTGCGCGAGGTTGAAAGATTGACAGTTCGAACGATCCTCGAAGGGTGAAAGGATTGAATTCATCACACTTCGAAAGTTTGACAAGCGCGAAGTTTTTCAGCACGAATACTTCTGACGCGACCACTACAAAACGAACACAGGGGCATCAAGAAGTTTGAGAGTTCGAGCACTTCAAAGCTTCAGAAGTTGAAAGTCCGGATCTTAACCTTCGTAAGATTGAGAGAATGAATTTGAAAGCCCGCAGTTTGAGGCGCTTAGAGGGCGGATGTCGAGAGCACGAGAATTAGGGTTTAGAGTTAAGGGTGTCAAAATAACCTAAACACTCAACGACATGCTGCTGAAAGCAAGGTCTTAAGTACCCTGATTCCAATGAAGTGGCAAGTTTTAAGTCATGCGATTATCTCGCCTAACAAGGGGCGAGTTTAAGATGTAGGATCAACCGCCATCGCCCGATGAGGGGGGGTCTAAGATATGGAAGGACATGAGATCAACTGCCCTCGCCTCTTGAGGGGCCGGGTTTCCCTCGCCGAATGACGGGGCGGCTATGAGAAATGAATTCAACAGCCATCGCCCTCCAACATCCAACGAGGAGTCAGGTTAGCTTAATCGCCATCGCCTACTGATGTTTAAGATATGGAGCCGTCTGCGGCCGGTTTCAACTTTGATTCTCGTGCCTGCGAACTTTGTGCTCAGACTTTCAAAATCGGAACTCGGCGGACCGTCGGATTTAGGATCTGAGCTGGTCCCTCTTGCTACTACTATATACTACTACTATACTACTACTACTACCAAAATTGCTAAGCTACTACTATATTCATTAGGGTCATTACAGGATGTGGTCTAGAAAATTTTGATATCCGGGTTGAAAGGTGGTCAATGGTTGACATCAACCACTAACACAGCCATGCAGCAAACTCCATACCGTAATCACGAAACCCTCAATGTTACAACCCTAAACCTCCAAACTACACACCCTAAACCCGAAATCCCCATTTAAAAAACAAACCGTAAGCTAAACTAGGCCCGAGACCTCGAAACTCAGAAGCCTCAAAACCCAAAACCTCAAAACCCTAAACTTAACCAGGAGAAACTAAACCCCGCCCTCTCAAGCTTTCAAACTCGGGCCTCGGCGGACCGTCGAGCCTTCTAACTCGATGCCGTTGAAACGTACGTTTTCAACTTCCAAACCATCGAAGTCTCAAACTCTGGAACTTTCGTGCCGTTCAAAATGTCAAACTCTGAACGCTTCAGACTTTCGAACCTCCAGTTTCTCAAGCCTTATATCTTTGGAACTGTCTGTCCCCCTCTCGCTTTCTGCTCCCTTCTTTCCAGAGGTGCTTTGTGCTTCTGCAATGAACGAACCAAACCCTAAACCCTAAACTCCCAAACCCCTAAACCCTAAACCCTGACGCAATGGCGGCTCCTTATGCTCGGGCTTGGCAAACGACACCACAGTGAAAACGACACGACAGTAGATTGAATCAGACCAGTGACATTGATGCCCAAACAAAATGACTGTATTTGCGCCGTCGGGCCGTCGTAGATCTACGGCAACTTTGCTTGGCCTGGTCGCCCGGTCGCCCCTGTGGTTTGTCTCTGCAACTGCCTTCCTGATCCCTGCTGTGTGGCATTGTTGTCGGTCTACAAGGCTCTCGTAGGGAACCGTGTCATGTGGCCTCCGTCCAGCCTTTCGCCGCAGAAGGTGACACCCCAATCAGGCTAGTCCTTTCCAATTTCTAGCCGGTGGGTGTCCTTCGCTCTAGCTCGAGCTCTCGATGTCTGGAAGCTGCGAAAGCTGCCTCCTGCCTGACTCTGTGCCGCGGCATCTGGGGTGCGCGTGTGTAGTCTCAATGTCGAAAAAACACAAGCACCACACTACTCTTTTACTGTTCTTCCACGCCGGGTCTGTGGGTTTTACGAGTGCGACTATGCGTGTGAAGCTGCCCCCACCGCAATGCTAGCAGCAAGTCCCAATGCTTGGTCAGTCTCCCCCTCCCTGTCGCTTCTCGAAGACGAAGGTCGGATGATGCAGCTGCCACAAACGAGCTATCACAACGACAGCATCTTGGCTTCGTGCGGTCCGATCGCTCCGGGTGTCGATGCCGGGCTCGAAACCGATGACGCCCAGCCCCGCGCTGCTTCTGGACCGTCGGATCTGGCTGCGGATTCTGTCGCTGCCGCACACAGCAGAACGATGCAGCGGGGAGCTGACGGAACTGTCGTCTTTGGGGAAGCTGGAGCCGCTGCGGAGAGGAAGACCTCGCCGCCGTCTCCGTTTTGCGAAGGCAAATTTTGCTGCCGGAGGCCTGTTGCGCGCTTTGCTCCCTGTAGAAGAGAAGAACATCATTCCTCTGCAGCAAGGCGGGCCCCTACTGCGGTCAAGACGGACGGCGGGCCTCATCGATCTGCTTTGCTCAGCCTGATCGGAAAACACGCGGGAGTCCAAGCCAAGGCTTCTAAGGCTAAGGAGCAGGCTTTGCCCTTGTTGGGTTGGTGTTTGGACTGGGCACGTTTCCTTGGCTCTCTGTGAATGACACACGTCGGTTCTGCTTGTTTTTCAGCCGAGCGGCACGAACTCGTCTTCCAAGTCCTGGAGCTGCTGTCAGGACACGAGTCTCGTTTGTGCTGCCCCCTTCTCCTTGGCAATCTGCCCGGTTACCGGCTGTGAGGAAGCCTGAGGAGACGTGGAGACGCTGTGGAGAAGTCCACCCCTGCTTGCACTCGAAGACTGGAGCCAGGGCATGCAATGCAAACGAACGCTAAGGCTTCGAAGAGATCCGGGCTTCGAAGCCAGGCTGTTGGGGACCTGAACCTACCTGCACCTACAGTTTGTTCGAGATGAAGCAGAGAGATGATGGGGGCTCCGCTGCATCAATGAAGATCCAAACTAGCCAGTCGCAGGGAGCCTGGCAAGGACGCTTGCTTTAGCGAAGGCGAGCGAGGGAAGCGGGACCTGGTCGTGGAAGGCCAAGAGGAACTCCGCGAGCTTCGGGAGCCTTGCCAGGCTGCGGAGTGCGGACAAAGGGATGCTGCGATTTTGGCGGTGCCTGGAGGACCTGAAAGTTTTGCCGATGAAGCCCAGCTTCGAGAAGGCGATCATCACCCACTCGTTGCCGGCCGCCTTCCTGCGCAAAGCAAAAGCGAAAGCGCAGACAAGTTCGCCACTCGTCATCGGCGCTCAGGCTCGGGCTCTCTCATGTAACGACGTACTGTCGGCAAAAAGCTCGGAACAACCTGGCAAATGCTCTCCTTTCCGCGTTCCTCGCGCATGCAGGCAAAAACTTAGCAGTGAATGGTTTGTCTCGATGGCCTGGACGTCGTCTTCGAGCTGCATGTAGTACTCCGACAGGCCAGCTGCATACCTCAAGAAACCCTGAGCCTCCGCTCAACCCCGGGTTGGTTGAGGCGTGGGGACCTCTTGTTTCTTGCACAAGGGCACCACATCAAGTAAGCGTAGTCCATGTTCTGCTTGGCTCTCCTTTTGCGCAAAAAAATCTCAGACGGACATCTCGCGGACTCTCTTGAAAGCTCGGGGAGGCACCACCACTGCCTATGCGGCGGATCACCGAACTTTGTGCTCTTCTGGACCTGGCAAATGCCCGGTCCATCCGTCTCTGTGGAGGAGGGTCTGACTTCTGAAAAAATGTTGGTTCCGGGGGTGGTTCCCGGCAAAGCTGGGTCTGATCCTGGGCATTCTGGGGGGTCGCCAGGGCGGCGGGCTCTCGTAACGCAGCGGGCCTCCTCCTTCGAGGGATACAGCTTCTCTGGGGCATGGATCACGTGTAAACGATTCGCCTCGCAGACACGAAGACGCCGCCGCAGTGGCTGCGCCGGTTTCAAGTGGGGCCTGGCCTGCACCTCGTCGTCGAAGCCAGAGCGGAGCCACTCGTGAGATTTGCTGACCTGGTGATGGTGCAAGAGGCGTCTGTTACCTTCAACTTCCTAGGAACATGAATGTTTGAGACGAGTGTTCAAGCTCATTCGGATGATATCAACTTCATCATACATCCATGTTCTCTACGTTCTGGGCGATGCCACCCAAGTTTCGTCGAAGTCTGCGAGGTGGACAACGATACCTGCCAAGCCACGTGGCGAAAGTGCCCCTCATCTGATTCCGTGCAGTGCAGAAGCTCCGAACCCAACCTGTGTCCGTCGCGGCCCCCATGGCGTCAAAAAGGTGAGACAAAGTGAGACCCAGGTATTCCTCAGATTGCGAATAGATCGGATCATGCAAGGCCCACCGACACGAAGACCCCCAACAATAAAGTGTGCCCACAACTTGGCTTCGTCATCTGCTGCGAATTCGTCTCCGATGATGTCTCAGACTTCTCTGTGCATGTCTGAGGGTTCCGATATCAACATGCCGCATCCATGCTGGGGATGATGATTCTTTCCTGATGACCGACTCGAAAGGATCTGAAGATATCTAAAGTCTAAAGTCACTGTGCCGTTTCGGTACATGCTTTCGGGACTAGCCAGGACAGAAAAGTCGAGGGGCAGCCTTCCTCTGTACCGAGGATACACCGATGAAGAGCCATCGCGGTGTCTGTCGGGCCCGCTGCTCCAGGTCCTCGGCAATCCAGGCATCTTGCCCATCTCTAAAACAAGCATGGTGATGCAGGTCGAGTCCTTGTCAGGAAGCAGGCGGAGGGAGCTGCGGTCCAGGCTGTGCAGGCAAGACCAGGCCTGTGAGGAAAACGAGTTCAAGGGTGCAAGGCTCGAAACTCGACAGGTGTCCCGTCGAAGTACGCTCTTCCCCTTCCGGGCCTCGAGAACCGGGCCTTCGGCGAGCTGCTTCAGTCGCCGAGGTCCTTCCTGGTCAAAGGTCAAAGGCTTCTGACACTACCTTGCTCAGAAGCCCGAGAAGATCTGCAATGGCCTGGTATAACTGGTCGGACAAATTGCATCCGTGCCAATGCAGGAGGGGTGATAAGAGGACCTCAACACTCACACATCAAGCCAAAGCAGAGCGGAGTTCACACCGAGATAACACCATCTTGACGAGCTGCAATGCAAAAGTTCAAAACAATGATCGCCAGCGCGGCGACAGCGAATGGGAGAACCAGGTCGCATTGCACACTGCCCGTTGCATGGGCTGCCTCGGCTTAGTGCGAGCAGATCAACAGCAGCACCGATAGTCGAAACCTGTTGAAGCCGGCTTGCTGCAAGGCGGTGACGGCCGTGCATTTATCCACTCCATCCCCGTTGGTAGCTACACGACACATGCGTAAGCTAGCAAACCCCATGCCACACCTGGGAAATGAACAGCCGTCAGTTGTAGAGCGATTGGAATACACAACCTTCGACAATCCACACGATAGACTAGGCGCTTATTTAAAACGGTCTGAGCCGTGGCAAGAACGCATAAGCTGGCACAGAGCTGCGAACTAAGACAGAGGAGTCTTCTCACATCTGCGAGGCGGGCAGAAGCATCACGTGTTTTTTACCCTGCATTCTTTGATGGATCGGCATTTGGGCGGATGGCCTGACGCACAAGTTCTCAGCATGACAGCGGACGAGGGCGGAGTCTTAAAGTACTGCCACATAACACACGGAACCAAAGAGGACAGACTCATGCCGCTCTCAAAACTCGCAAGCACACGCTGACGCCCAAGCTTCCCCGTGCTGTACATGCCACAAAGGCTTGTGGCTACCAACGCCGGACTCTCCAAGCGATACATCTTATGGCACCGTACCTCTCACGTGTAAGCTAAGGCCCTAGCGAGATAGAGTGATGAACTATCAAGAAAGGGAGAGAGATAGAGAGAGAGCGAGAGAGAGAGAGAGAGAGACAGAGCGAGCGAGCGAGCGAGAACGAGAGCGACAGCAAGAGCGAGAGCGAGAGAGCGAGAGAGAGGGAGAGAGGGAGGGAAAGACGTCCGGCACTGGGTACCGCCTCAAAGCCAGTAATTGAATGGCACCTTTCTCCTCCATGCAGTTTGAAGAATCTACCCATTCTGCGAGGCCGTCAACACGAATGGTTGCACGGCCTCCTCCAACTCGCTGCCGGTAGTTTGCTACAGACCCTGACTCGTTTCGAGCCCGTCCTGCAGTCTGACACTCCCAGCCTTCCGGCGGCAGCAAAAAGAGACGCGGCAACTGTCCAGTCTTTTGCCAATTCACAAGCGTTGACTGCGCTGACATACGTTTTCGCAGTGGGCAACACCCGCTGCCATTCCATGTCAGCCATACTCCCAAGAATACACCTCCACGCACCAGAGTTCGAGCAAGTGGCTGCAATGCTGCTGTGCGTGATAATGCTTGGCACTAGCCCATCTGATCTCAGGGCTTCCAGAAAGCCAAGCGCCGCTGACCATCGCCCTCTTCGTGCGCAAGTGATGATCAGACTGTTGTAGCTAACGAGATTCGGTTCCAGCCACATGCGCATGGTCATAAACAGGCCAAGAGCAAGGAGCCACCGGCCATCATCCGCACATGCTCTGATGACGCTGTTGAAGCTGATAACATCAGGTTCGAGGCGCACAGATCCGGCTCCCACGGAGCTTTGCAAGAGCATCAAGGCAGCCTGAAGCCTCCTTGCCTTCTCACAGGTGCTGAGCGCGCTGTTCAAGCAGAACAAGTCAGCTTCGACCTTCTTCTCGAAGCTCGAGGCAAGAAGCTTCAGTCCCACCCTCCATTGTGCGGCTCTCTCACAAACGCTTATCATGCTGCTCTGGGTGATCACATCTGGCTGAAGGCCCAGCGCGATCATCCGGTCTTGAAGACCGATCGCAGCATTCCAATCTCCACCGACATGGCAAACGCCGATGGCACTGTTGAACGTGAACGTGTCGTAAAGCTGCAAAGCCTGCGCTCCTCGAAGCAGTTCCAAAGCAGCCGCTTCCTGTCCATCTTCTTGGCAAGCTCTGATTGCCAAGCTGAAACTGAACATGTCTGGAAGCAATCTGTGTCGATCTAGTCCAGAAACCAGGCTTGTGGCAACACGCCACTGTCCACCCCCCTCAATGGAGGCAAGGATGCTGTTGAAGCTGACCGTGTTCAGCTGATGAGTCTGCTCTACCAGGGTGGTGAGAAGACCTGCCGCGACAAACCAGTTCGAACACACAGAACTCAAAGTCATGGCATCCAGAGGCAATCGGCAGATTTTCATTTGCTGAACTAGGATCAAGCACGATGTCCAGACAGGTAGAGCTTTCAATGCAGTGTTGTAACTGATGGCATTGGCAGAGACGTGCATGGTGCGGAGGAGGTGCAGAGAGTGTGACCACGAAGCTCCCGGACCTGCTGCATCGAAAGCAGCTGTGTAGCTAATCGGCGTTGGCCTGAGTGCAGCCTTCCGGGTACAGCGCATCAAATAGTGGATAGCCGAAGACCAGGCACATCCCTCTACTGTCGCATTGTAGCTGACAATGTCGGGGCTCAGCTGATTTATAGCTGCACATGCAAGGAGACCCACGGCCATGGACCACTCGCTTGAGTGGCCGCAAACGCTAGTCGCGCTGTTGTAGCTAAGGAGGTGTGACTGCACCGCATTCAGAGACATGACTACCAGCAAGGCTCTGGCGACTTCCCACTGGCGTGTGCTCTCGCACGCGTTGATTGCACTTGTCAGGCTGAACACATCAGGCACGACCTGCTTGGAACACATGGAAGCGAGCAGTACCACCGACATTAGCCATGCGTGTCCCCGGCCGCAAATGCTGACGCTGGCATTGAAGTTGACCACGTCTAGACGCAAGTGCAAGTGTTTCATCTCGCCCAGCAGACTTGCTGCGAGAAGCCAGCCCTTCTCGCAGGCGCTGATCGCTGCGCCATAAAGGATCGCCTCGGCTGCGATACCGTCTAAGATCTCACAACCGTGCCATCCTTTAAACAGCTGATCTACCACCGAGCAGCATCTGCCGTCACGAACAACTCATCCATGATGGCCATGAGCCGCAGGGCGAAGTCCCAGCGACTGACTAGGCTACATGCCTTGACAGTGCTGGTGAAGCTGATCACATCCAGTCGCATCCTGGAGTTTTCCATGCTCCTCAGAAGACGTATCGTCTCGATCCACTTGCTCATGCGTGCTTGACCAGCAATTGCCTTGTTGTAGCTGACCACATCTGCATGCCTTGCTGCCACAGGTTCAGGAACAGGCTGGAGTGACGGTCGTGGCATACGGCCACGCTCCCTGTCTATGCCTGAGAAGGTTCGTGCTCTGGTGAAACAGCTGCGGAGCCGGGCACCTTGGCAAAAACCACATCTAGTCGGTTCCATCGCCTTCTTCGAAGCATCTGGAGCTTTGGGTTGGCAGGTCCCAGGAGCTGGAGGTTGGCCGAAGCAAACTTTGTCGGTGCAGCTGTGGCTCCTTCACTTCATTGCTCCTGCTTCTGACCTCCCGTATCCAACACCTCCATTAACTGCTGCTTGTCCCGAGAAGCTCCAAAAATGGGGTGTTGACAGTGCTGCGCGAAGCGTCATACCGTTGAAACCGGCCTGTCTGGCTACCTACGGCTCCACTTAGACATAGGTGCACACAACGTTAGTCAGTGACTGGTACACTGATTGCAGTTGAGTCTGCTCGTCATTGCAACTTTGGGGGTTTCGTCAGGCAAGCGCAAAGGGCCTGGGCCACCGTGAGGAGTCGCCGCAGGGCAACCACGTGACGCCGCACCTTGCGATCTCAAGTCAAGTGGCAGATACCTGTTGCTCCATGGGCCAATACGGGTTTGAACAAGGAAAACTGCCCGGAGCACAACTCCGGCCGAGTGTCGAGGATACAAAGCAGCTTCGCGCCAACACAGCGACTCGAACTTCGTCTTGCTCAGGTTCCAGGCTGCTACAAGTAGCAATGGGCATGGCAGTAGTGACAGTTTGCGTGAGTTTCCGGGACCTGTAAGAGAGGTCGCTGCACCCAATTGCCCCAGCACAGTGTGTGTGAGCATTGTTGTGCCTGAAGCTTCGTCTTTTTATGGCTTACTCAAGTGCGAGTTGTCACACTCTGCAACTGCTCCGATGCGGCTTCCCAAAGAAGCTGCCTCCTCGTCATCCATTGCGTTGGATTTCGCTTTGGCCGCATTGAGTCGCTGGGCAGTGCGCGCCTGGAGGACAAGTCAGGGCAAGTATCCGGAAGGGCCCTCAGGAAGAGGAAGGGCCTTTCGCTGAAGCGAAAGGCATGATTCCCAGGCACTCGGGCATAGGATCGGTGCTTAGCAGCTTCGCACAGGATGATCCGCGTTTGGGATTTAGAGTTTCCAGCGTCCAAAGTGTGAGGTCCACGTACGGATCAACGCGATGTGCCCTTGGGCGAAGCGAGGCCCGGGCCTGCTTCCACCTCAGCAAACCGCAGCACTACGGGCTCCAGGCCCCTAGGAAGTGAGCAGTCCAGTTTGGATTGTGCCCCCTCGGGGGCCCACATGCGCCCGCGCTCGATGCCAGTCAGGCCATCCATGCCTCCCTCCATCAGAGTCGGAACCTTCACAGGAGAGGCACAGATCTGTTTCCAAGAGACCGGCCCGGCCGACAACTCTCCTGCCTCAGTGTGCCAAGCTTTGTTCCCAATGGCGAGATCCATGTAGGCCTGGAGCTCGGGCGAGCAAAAAAAGGCTTCCAATGCGATCGAAGTGTGAAAGCCGAATCGTGGCCAGCCACTTGCAAGCGATCGCATCCCTTTTGCCGCGCTTTTCAAGCTTTACAGCAGACAAGCGATTCATGCGGCAGACCATCGCATGGTTTCAAGCTGGTGCAGTTGATCATCCAGCACTTCGGCATCACTGACCATGGACTGTGCCAGGCTTTGAAGCAACTGTCGGGTCAGTGCTTGCCGAAGTTTTTCAGCCGACTGCATGCGCGGGACAGGTGAAGAAGCAGCATGAAGTGACATGAAGTGACACACGCACCCCTGGACTTGCCTCCGGCTGTGCACGTGAGGGTGCTGCCTCGTTGGCCAGCTGCGCCCCGCTGAGCTCGGCCACCCGCCGCCGGCCCAGGGCCGCCCACACCTCACTCACCGCGGCGCACTCCAAGCACATGTGAAAGGACGAAGGCTTCGGCTGCCTCCTTGTCAAGATGTGCGGCACCACCGAACTCGGAGAGCTGCTGCTCACGGTCCTGGCCCAGATGCTGTGACGAGAGGGCTTTTCTCGCGTCACTCGTGGCTTTGCTGTTGTCTCTGCTGTTCGACAACAGGCCACACAAAAAACGCAAGCAAGCTCTTTTTGTGCTGCACGGGCCGAAGCAATGACATACTGACATACACAAAACTTACAAATCTTGGTTGCCATGAAAATCCGTAGTCTTTGAACTCAAGGCATACCATCGTGGGCCCTGTTCCGGCACCAGGTCTCTCCAGGACCAGAACGACCAAGCTATACTACCCTATCCACCCCCCTACACCTGTCGCTATCGCGCTTACATGTCTTGTTCCTTGGGTCTGATGTGGGTCTTGTGGGGTGCGCTGGCTGTCTCACTCAGAAGCACAGAGTGGCTCCACAAGCAGCCATCTCAGGCGGAGGTGAGGGAGATAAAGAGGTCATAACAAACAAGGATAACGTGCATCAGGAGGGACAGAAGTGGACTAGGGCTGACTAGGGCAACCATTCCTCACCCTACAACAAGTGGGGCAAAAGCACAAAACGAGAGGGATGGGAAACGGTGTGGTACAACTGCCCCCCTGACCCTCGTCGGGGTTGAAGGCACGAAGATCCCGCACTGCACAAACAAGCAATGCGCCGATGACGTCGCCCACAACATACTCGCAAGGAAAATGTACGGCGAGCATTGAAGTGTGACGGTGCAGCAAGCGACGAGCAGCAACATTCTTCTGCCCAACCCTTCGCCACGACGACATAGCAGCACTACAACTACTTCAAGACCCTGGGAGTTGGAAACGTTGAACCCCGCCAAACCCCAAACCTCGAAACCTCCCTGACCTCGCGAAACCCCTAAACCCTAAAATCCGGAAGCCCCAAAATCCAAAAGACCCGTCCCACAAAACAGATTACTTTCAGCCTGAACCCTTACACCCTCAACTCCGACAAATCCTAAATTCTGGCATTTTTAATTGACTCCTTACCTTGGAACTCCAATCATCCGACGAATATTTGTTATTTCAATCTGCCCTGAAACCCTAAACCCTAAACCCCTGTACACCCGGAACCCTAAGCCCCAAAATCTAAGCCGAAATCGCTCAACCCGGCAACGCCGTAATCCCTCACCCTAGACCCCGAACCAACCTCAGAGGTTCTCGACTCCTAAAGCCTGCAAAGCATGGAAGCGACGCGAACAGGCGGCAAAGAACCCAAACCCCACTACGACACCTTTGTGGCCGCTGTGCTCCCGTTTATGAGAATAGCTCCCGGAGTCCACCTTGGCACGCTTCTCGATCAGGCGATCCCGCTGCCGCCTCAGATGGTCAGCGCGCTGCTGGCGCTCTTCCTGCCAGCACTGTGAGCGGCAGAATGTCAGGTGAAGACGGAAGCTGCGCCTCTGAGGGGCCACAAAAGTCGCCTGCTGCACTCTTTGGTGACGAGGGAGGCGAAAACATTCTGCTTCTGGCTCCCCGCAACTGCTTTGGCAGAGGCTGCACTGCTTCAGAAGCACGGCGCTTCCATAGCTGCAGGTTGGTGCGGAAGGCCTGACGGACACATAGACTTCGGGCAGACTTTTTGTGAAGCTGAACGCAGGCATATGCGAGGCTCCGGGAACTGGTCACTCACGGACGGCCTGCACGGGAGGCAAAGTTCGCGAAGCGGTCGAGGCGGTCGCAGCTTTCTCGGCTTCCTCGGCCGGTGGCGGCGGTGGTTTTGGAGGCCCATCCTCCGCAGCTCCCACGGCTACTCGAGGCTTGGGTGGCACATTGCAAAGAGGTGATGAGGTGAAGCCGGCGCGGCCTGGCAACCTCGGGATCGCAGAGGGGACGTCGTTTGGGGGGCTTGGGGGGGCCGGTTCAAAGGTGGCTGGGGCCGGTGTGGCCATGCTTGGTGGTGGTGGTGGTATCTGCGGGCGTGACACAAGCGGGGCTGAGGTGAAACCCCACGGCTTCCTAGCCAGCTTCAGCGGCTCCGTTTGGAGAAGCCGAGCGGGAGCGGCAGCCCGGGGCGAAGTGGTGGTTTCAGGATCCAAGTGGCACAGGGGAGCCGATGTGAAGCCCGCCGCAGGCGGGGGCGGAGGTGGTGCAACTGGCACGTCCGGAATTTGCTCCTGCACAGCTCATCCGCTTTCACTTGCTTTCACTGGGCCTCCGTGAATGTGCCAAGCAAGGCCGCCTCGTTGGCTGTCATTTGCCTCAGCCTCTCCTCCTCGATGCTGAGGGAGAGTGCGATGGCCTCCCATAGAAGTGACACATCAGCCAGAGGCTCTGCTTCCGCGTGTGCCTTGCCTGCTGCAGTTCGGCCTCTTCGCGCTTGGCCTCGGCCTGCGACGAGGAGAGAGCAAGAAAGAGCTGCAACAGACGGCTCTGGCTGGTCAGCTGCGGGCTACCACATTGAGCGACAACAAAGCAGTTCAAGGCCTCACACGACTCGGACACTGGACAATCTTAGTTAAACACTTGGCAGCGCCCAGCACAGAGAGCAACTTGGGCGACCCTCCAGCCAGGTATCAGAACAGAATGGTGTGCACAAGACAGAAGAAGAGTGCTTGGGCTAGAGGTGAGAGTTCAGGGTTCACAACAGGGACCTCGGATCAGCATTTCCCCAGCCCGGAAACTGACACTAAACCCTGAACCCCAGATAGCCTAAACTGAGGCTCTAAATCTATAACCCTAAACGCCAACCGATACCCTCAACTTGACATCCAAAGCCAGGGTCCGGGACTCTGAGACCCTTGCACCTTCGTAGAGGCTATAATTGGGATGCAGCATGCCCCTCAACCTTACACCTAAACCCGAAAACAAAAGCACTAAACCCTAAACCCCTCAGTAAACCCCTAAACCCCAAACTAAACGCCCAAACCCTAAACTCCTAATGCCATAGAGCCCTAAACCCTAAACTCCGAATGGCACAGACCCCCAAGCCCCAAGCGAAGAAAGCAAGCCGTTCCAAAGACCTCGTCAACTTCTCTTCGGATCTTCAAGATCCGGTCTACTACCACTGAAACCTCACAGGTGCTTACCGGCCCGGCTCCCTCAGCCTCCAGGGCGGAGAAATCCACGGCATCGCTGACTCGCATTCAACGGCCACACAGAACTGCGAGCTGCAAAAAGCTTAGGCTCCCGAGCAAGAATCCGTGCCTTCGGCACCGAGCAGCGGGTCATCGTAGATTTGCCAGTCGTCTGCAGAAAGCAGGCCCTCATTGAGGCTGTTCTTCCTCGGGGGCGGCTCCGAACCACGGCCCGCAATCTCTCTATTGCATGTACCAATCCCTCTCAGCAGTTCTATCCTGTGCTACCACACATCATCCAACCACCGCCCGTGCCAATCTTTGAAAACCTCACTCTGTCCCTCGACAAATGCCTCCATTGACGACCACGGATCACTACAGCTCTGGCAAGGTGTGTGACACCTTCAGTCTCATCGCCCGCCACCACACGGCAGATCTCCGCATTGTGCTTTGACATCCTCAGATCTGGCTAACAACCCGGCAACCTGTGAGACAGACTTTGCCAGCTTGCGGCATTGCTTTGAATGTCAGGAAATCCTCCGCCGCCAGCAGCTGTTCGGCCAGAGCACGATGCCTCGTGAAGCGACAGGCAAATGGCGGTGCTGTCTAGTTGACGCATGCTGCTCTCAGCTTGCTCGCCATGCAACAGAGAGCGATTCTTTGTGAGGCCGGTCTCGCAGAAGCGATCAAACTGCTCTTCAGTGATCGACACCTGGAACAAAGAGCGCATGACATCGGCACCACAGAGTCCAAGCGAGATGCTTGGCACAGCCTCCATGAGATGGCAGAGGAGCAAGTTGGACACCAACTCCTTGAAATCGTTGTGGCATGTGGTGTGCTCCAGCATGGACTCCTCTGTCTCAGGAACCCTCTACAGGCCCTTGTCAACTCGCAAATCTACAACTGGTTTTTGCTCGCCTCGGCTTCGTCAAACAGGATGGCATTCTTGTCAATAAACTCCTTTCTCTCACGCTCAAGGATTTCAAGTTCGCAGCTCCGAGTCGCAGCTCCTGGATGGGAACCACCCAGGTCGGAGACTTCAGCACGGAGATGACATAGTCCTTCGGTTGCAGGCCATCCGGTCATGGACATCAGAAAGCATGATGTATCCAGAAAAAAGCGACACACACAGAACGCAAGCGAGTGTCAGTGCTAAAAACAAGCACGCCTTCTTAGCCTGCATCGACTGCTTGACTTTGCCGGGACTCGGAAAGCCAGTCCATGTCATCTATGGATTCTTCCACTGCCTCTGCCATCTGGGCCTTCGAAACGTAAGCAGATGCATCCAGCTCGCGAGAAACTTGACGAAGCACCGTCTACACATCCGGGCCTCGGAACACGGCGACTGGCCGAAGAAAGAAATTAAAACCCCCGCTGAGCCACGTCACGGGCATGCATTCAGAACATGTGGGACAACTCATCGACTCTCTGCGAGTGCTGCTGTATCGCTGCTGCTTGCCTGGTTTGCGGCGGCATACTCCTTTTCCAGCATCCCACGACACACCTTGGAATCTCAGAAACGGCTGAAGGCACCCTCAAGCAGCTAGCAACCTTTGACGGCAGGTCACCCGCTCGACTTTGGCAACAATCTCTGCGCCAAGTTCCTGCCATCGGAGGCGGTTTGAAGGCTCCGAGAACCCTCACTTTCCTCGAGGCTCCGGGTGTCCCGTGGTGTCCTGGTTGCCCAGTAGCTTTGACAGGGCCTTAACCGACTTCGTTGTCTGCTGGAGAGCAACTTCTGACCTGCCATGATCTGCAAGTGCAAGGTTTCCCGCACTAATCCGAAGGATGCAGGTGCTCATCGCCTCAGCACACCTTCAGCACCCCCTGTGGCTGCTGCTGCTGTTGCAGCACGTCTTGCCGAAGCCTCAGCACAGCGCGCCCTACCCAGGAACTGCTCACACAACCCCTGTGCCTGGCCTCCCTTCTCTTCTGCGCATCGCCAGGCAGAGCCAGGTCTACGAAGCGATACCACTCATCCTGGCGGTCTGCGAAATCTCTCTCACAAGTCTCGAGCGGGCAGTTCTTGGCCGTAGCCGACAGGGCTGAACTCAATTGCCATGGCCAGTGTCGCCGTAGTAACAACGGGTTCATCGAAACACTGAACGCGAGGATCACGTCACCAGGTGCGAATTGCAGGCCAATTCCGCGGAAGTAGACGGGTTTTATGAGGGTAGTATAAGCTGTAAGGCATTTTCAAGGTTTCATTTCGGCCGCATCTAGGTATAGTCTGTTCTTCAGAGTCCCACATTCGGGCGCCCTGCTTTCTGGAACTATAGTTGAGTGTGCTGGGTTTAAGGTTTCGGGAAACAAAGTTTTAGGCACCTGCACCAGGCTGTGTGGCTTTGGGTGTTCAGTCGAATGTGGTGGAGCCTCAATTTCGGAACTGAGGGCACGGCAAGTACGTACTGCAGGGCGTGCGAAACAAAGGCCTGCACCGCGAGGCACCAAGGTTGACGCAGGCATCACGCGCACCATGGCAGGTTTAGGGCCATAGACACCGGCCATGCCCGCACGCTGGCCTCAGACCTCCCGTCTGTACCATCCCTTCGACTTGAACCTCGCATGGAGACCTGGGCCTTCTAACGATAAGTTCCTTGAGTTTGGAGTTCCCATGAAATCCGCCTCGGCACTCTCGAAGTCGCTCCGCTTTTGTGGCTCTTTGCCAGGAGCTCGTTCCCTGCGAGGCTGTTCCTACGTCCGGGAGCTGACTCTCACAGACCAAAAACACACGCAAAAGAAAGCCTGCGAAGCAAAATGGGGAGTGCATAGCTTCGGTCAACGAGAACGGGCGTACAAAAACCTTGACGGAAAACCATGTAAAAACCAGGCTTGAGATTTCATGCTAAAGGTAGTCTCGAGAAACACTGCCCTGAGAGAAAGGAACAGACGCTCGTTGTCGACGAGTCCATACATAAGGATCAAACTGCTCTGCCTGTGTCGAAAGCTTGTTTAGCGAAGCTCGGTCGCTGCGGAGATCAAGCAAAGACTTGCACAGAGCACCTCGGGCGTGTGACAGTGGGCCGTGGCTTCGCAGGCTCCATGGAAGGAGCCTCAGCTTCCAGATCACGCTCAAAGCCTCAAAGCCAGGCCCGGAGCTGTCACCGAGGAATCTGCCGGAGGTGCGGCCAGCAGCGCGAGAGCCGCCTGCACGAAGAAGCTTGACTTGAGAGTCTTGTTGCTTTGGGTTCGAATCAGCTTGGAGATCCAACCCAATCCGAATCAGTAGATTGAGTCGCCCAAAACCTCAAGCAGGAAAGCACAATCCTTTTGAAAGCCTTGTGCAGCTCGCTGCCTCTCGCGCACCCTGTGCACGTAGCAGTGCACGGTGACAACGCTCCTGAGGCGGGCAAGCCAAGTCCGGCCAGGGATCCTTTCCCAGAACAAGAAAACTATGGAGTACTCCGAACTCCTCGTCTCCCGGGTTCTTGTCCGGATGAACTATCAAGGCCAAACGCCGAAAGGCGTTCCTTCACTTGCAGACGTACCAGTGTCACCTGAATCTCATGCCGGTGGGGATTCGGCCTGACAGCATAGCTGCTGGCATTCGCAGCGGCGAGGCCCAACACCTCGAAGGACGATCTCAGCTGAAACCCTTAACGAGCTTCCGTGACACAGTGCCTCGAAGGGCTTCTTCGCCTCCGTCGCCAAGATGCGAGCCAGCTCCGCAGCGCAGCGTTCGGAGCCAGGAGTGGCTTCCTTTACATGTAGCATCCTCTTTACAACGTTCTCACTCGATTTCTCGCAGCTGAACCCCGCCTCAGGCACTGCGGCTTCCGGTTCTTTGTGGTGCGATTTGGTGCTGTCTGTGCCTGCGGTGTCGCCGATGGGTCCTTCCAATGCAGGCACCTCATCACCAGCAGTGGTGCAAATGTCGAGGAATGTGGCTTGTCCGGCTCTTCCCTTGCAGACAGCAACTGAAGCTGCCCTGTGACATTCTGAACTTGTGTCGCATCCTTTCCCAAAGCTTCACGCCAATATCCCCAAGGCGAAACGCAGCTCACGACGACTACAGCACCTAGGACGTGGAATGTAGCATATAGGTCCGATCCTGACATCCACTCACCATGTTCGCGACAACACCTCCCGATTCCCCAGGCACCTCCACTTTTCCACACTCTGCTGTGCGATCACACAGGAGGCAGCAAGCATAGCCCCACCGATGGGTGGCGACGCCTGATATCCGAGGCCAGGCTGGGTTGGTCATTCATCCATCGAAATCCACAAAACCAGCTCAACCCTTGACCCTCGCCCTGGCCCAAGCAAAGATTGCTTTCGTTCGTCAAAGCACAGTAGAACGAGCCCCACACAGCGGTGTGGCCGTTCTTCAGATTGTCCTCTTCGTACTTTGAGTCCGCGAGCATACTTCGCCACTCCGTCTCTGCGACATGAAAATCACCCAGGGTTTTGCTGCCGTGGCTTCGAAACACTAAGCCGTCGAAATGTTGCACTAAAACGCTACATGTTCGCAATGCTGTTGATATTGTCATTAATTGCGACTCATAGTCAGTGCCGGGTTCCAAACATGTGAATACAATGTTTTTTTCGTTTGCCCCCAACGTTGCAGGACAACTTGAGACGGCGAACTGCGAGTGTTCTGAGAGCGCTTACACGGAATTGCAGAAAGGACCTGAAAATACAAAACATCGTAGCTAAAGCTCAACACTATTTTTGCGATGTTGTGTGAAACTGCCTGTATTGCAAACCGCGCGGCACATCAAAATGCAAAAGCCTACCAAGCCTACCACCTCTCATCGTTGCTGGCATTTTCTCATGTGTGTATCCCGTATCATTACGGCCCCACCCAACTCGGGAGCCGAATTGACACGTTTCCAACACCAGCGGGAGCCCAGCAGAAATGCTGCAAAAACCACCGGAACGCACTGTAAACCTACATGGTACACTGTAAAGCAACGCATGAAGCCAAAAGAACCCACACGGAGCAAAATCCTATTGAACCCACAAAGACCCGCCTGAAATGGTACAGCCGTTATAAAAGTGTTCTTCGTTGGCCACCACCCTTCAAACCGATTGGGTTTATCCTTCAAAACCTATCTTTTCATTCAAACATCCCAAAACAAACCAGATAGCACCAAGGACTAGAAAATGAGATGATCTATCACATCTATGATCTATGATTCATCATACTTTCCAGTCACTATGTGTATGTGTATATATGTATGTATGTATGTTTACTTATATATACATATTTTATTACTGAATTCGTTGTGCAATTTCTGATCACTATCGCTCACGAACTGATATACGCGTGAGCGTGAACTGGCATGACTGGAATCTGAACTGCGGGAACCGTTCGCCTCGGAGGGGGAATCGCACGAGTCGCATTCGCTTCGGCCCATAAACCGGGAACAAACAAACTGTTCACAAGACTTCCTGCCCAGGAAACAACGTCACGGCTGTGTCCGAACGTGAGCCGAAGTGCGGAGATGTCTGCAATTTGCCCTAATCTACGGCTTCGATTGGGTGTATCCAGCCACTATAGCTCCAACCTAACGTCTTAAGGCAATTTTAAAATGAAAACAAATGAACAAACAAGAATTGGCAAGTTGTAATCCTGGTCCGTCTAGCAAAACAGATGTTGATTGTGAGCAGTGCGAGATTACCGCTTGCTTCAACGGAATCTTTGCGTCTGAAAAGTTGAAGATTCCTGACTTCGTTGATCCCGCGATGCGCCTTGCAAAGGGCTAGCAGGTGTTCTGCCTTGTCAACACGAGTTCTCATCGGAACTCTGGCACCCTTTTCGGTATAGAGGCACGGCGGCACCCCTCTGGATGGTTTCCCTTTTCTGTCGAGCCGCACTTCGTCATGCCGTCCGCATTTCTCGCGATGCTGTTGCGTACTGCTCCGCGAATGTGTTTTTGAAGGTGATGATACGTGATATTTTGCGAGCTGATAATTTAGTAAAGTTGAGCCACTGGGTCCGGAGATTCACGTTTGCAAGTCCAAATCATTCCAATCAAACTCCGACAGCTGAAGCCCAAACAACGAGCATGCCTCCGGGGGGTGGGTTCGGGGCTGGGATTGAACACTGTTACAACCTCCTTGCAACTTTATGTGAACCTCAATTGTGTTGAACCAGAACCCTAACCTTGGATTGGAGTCAGAACAGCCCCAACCCAGGCCTGCAGGTTCCTAACCCTGAGTCTCAACCCAAACCCTAACCCCACAGTTGGATGGGACGAACCCCAAACCCGAACCATAGGGTCCGGGTTCGGGTTTGGGTTCGCCCGAACTCCAATTCGGGCCGGGGTCAGGTGGGGGTTCGCCCGAACCCCAATTCCGGGTCCGTAGCGGCAAAGAAATGAGCAAACAGTCTTCTCCAACAAGAAAAAGGACAACTACACGAAAAGGAACAGAATACTGCAGCAGTTGGGCCAGGCAAGCCAGGACGGTGAGAGGGTTGGGACAACTCACTCAATTCGTGTGATTATGTGAAAAACGCAGAGCTTCACCTT
>CAJNDV010014836.1:62019-73889 GCA_905221635.1 Symbiodinium sp. CCMP2456 | reverse complement strand
CTCGTAGCCAAACTTGAGCCAAAATGTAGCACAAGCCCTAAGCCCAAACCTTGCCCCCTAAACCCCAAAACCCTATACCCCTAGAAACCCAAGCCTATAGGGACCCTGGAATCAGGAACCGCTCCCCAGTCTTACAGGCACGACCCCATCAACTCAGGAACCTGAAGCCCAGACTAAAATACCGTCTAATGTAGGGGCCTTAATAATCAGAATAGGGTCTTGGGGTCCTTCATAGTATTGTTTATCATAAGGAACCCCCCAAAATAATATAGGTAATTCTTTAGGCCCCTATATTCTGAACCATGAAAAATGCTGAATTGCATATGCCGCCACTTCCTGTTTGAGCTGCCCGCTCGGCTGCATACACTTCGAGTGTCGAGCGCACAAGTTAAAGGAAGGACCAAGCGTTCCAGGAAATACTCTGTCTGGATCGTTCTGGTTAGTCTCACCACTAGACACCATACGGTCAGTTTAGCACTCTCATCGTCCGTTAGGGGTTTTGTACTATCCTTACACCTCTTCAACTTTCAGAGGTTTCCGGGTTTGTGGCTTCTCGGTGTTGCAGATCGGCTCGCGTGTTCAGAACTGATGTGCCTGGCATGTGTGGTGAATGTACACTGCACGCCCAGCATAAAACCCTAAACCGCGAACCTCTGTGGGAATACAGCCTCCGCAATCAGCAATGTATTCCGCAATAGTCCCTGTTTGTGCTATCAGAGGACTGTGTTCTGATCATGTAGATGCTGCAAATTCTTGAAAAACTCTTAATGCCCGCACTTGGAAATGGAAGCTGCAATCATCTACAATCATGTGGGCCCCTGAATCAGGTTGCGAGAAATGGTCTGAGTTCGCCCCAAAGCACCTAAGCGTCAGACCGCTTGCGAAGGCTGAATCTTTGTAAACATCTGAGGGTTACATCCTTACTTGGAGGTGGACTTCAATACTTTATGTTTATACGTGCATTCAAATCCCAAACTAAATCCCTGAGAGTACAATCTCTTCAGCCTCATGTCTGAAACCCCAGGTATCGCTTTAAGCTACAGCCTCTTCTAGAAATTCGTTCATTGAACCCTGCCTGTGTAGCTGGCATTACATAGAGCTGTAGAGCCCTAAACCTTATACACCCTAAACTATGAACTGCCGGGTTCTTCCGGAGTATGAAATCTCTGAAGATTTCGCGACACACATGCAGCATCGCGGCAGTAGCAAGAGACTCATAACACCCAGGGTTCAAGTTCCACGGGCTTTCTGATGGCTCGAATGCGAGGCAATCGGGACTTGGGTTTTGAGCTGTCTCTTGTCTCTTGCATTGCCAAAACTTGTCAGCAAGAGCTGACCAATAAAGCAACGGGCATGGACAACCCAGTGCAAAAAACATCCGGGGAGACTCCCACAGGGTACTGCCTGCTCCTGCTATGCAGGAGGAAGAAGCATGCAGTTGAATTGCCGGGAAACGGCTCCGTGTCGATCATTTGCAACTAAAGGCTAAGGGTATGGGTCCCGGGATGCCCCAGCCACTCTGGAACACTCATCAGCCACTCTCAACGACTCACTAGAGTTACTGTGGTTCTTCTATGCTCTCCGGACTCAAGGACCTGGCTTTTAACAAGGACGGAGGTATGAACCATACCCGAGGCCAATCGTCCTGGGAACTCTCGGGACATGAGGCTGTTGAGCTTCGTTAACGGACGTGGTGGTGCAGCTCCTGTCGTGTCAACTGTCCCAAGCAGCCTCTCGATCCAATACTACTAACTAACAACTCTTGATCCCCACATAGATCCTGAAGAGTTTCCAATGCGAGTATCCAAGACGGGAGCTGCACAAGAGCTTGACAGGCCGCGTTTGCTTCACGCGATCTACAGCGATGCAGTGTGCGCCTTCCGCATCTGCGATGTCTCCGGTGGCAGGGGTCCAGCCTTTGCACGTGGAGCAGCTTTGGGCAACTTCGAGGTCCGAGGTATTGGAAACCCATTTTTGAATGAGGGTCCTGTCTTATTATTGAAGTATATACGCAAGGATCGCCCATCTCTGGAAAGTCCCTTCTGCATCTGGATGGATTGGCATTCGAATTCTCGTCTTCTCGAAGTTTGCTGGCCATGGAGCTGTGTTGGCCTTGGGGGTTTAGGGTTTATAGGGTTGAGCATATAGGCGTCAATCAAGGGTCTCCGGAGTTTGCAGCTCAGCGTGGATGTAAGACCTCCTAATATAAACCCCAAATCTCGAGCTCCTAATCCCCAGCCCCACACACACCAAACCGCCAAAATCCCCCCTGGCTAAAAGATACTGCTGAAGCCACCACCTACAAGCCAAGACCCTCCTCTGCACTTTCATTTTGGCTTTGAGTACGTTGCTTTCCTGACAAAGGCTCCCAATTGTGAACTACGTTATTCCACAAAAAACAGCACCATCCAACCCCAAGCTCTAAACCATCCAGAGTCTAGGGCCTTAAAATAGGGTTTGGGGGTATATTATACTATAACCGTAATAAGGAACCTGCAAAATAGCATAGGCAATTATTTAGGCTCCTATATGAAGCTATATTAGGTAGATCAGAAGCGCAGCCGAGCGTCTTCAATGTCTCCTTGCTCAGCAGCCCCAGTCTCCTTCTCAACGGCAGAATAGTTACGGATACCTTATTCCAGCTCTTTTGCATCCAACCTGCAAGAGCCTCTGCTCGAAACCAAATGAGGGCTTAGAGCAGACCTTCGACTCAGCAATGCCACGCATCGGCCATGACTTCAAAGGATGCAGGAGTGGAGCCGCTTCGAATCCCCGCGGGCTTTGTAAGGCAACTAGTCCGGTGTAGTTTTCGGGTGGAAAAGTTAGCCTTGGCTCTAGGGCTTGAGGCTCAAGTACGACGTTGTTTTATGTGTCTTGTGTGAGAACTTCATAGACAATAAACACAGTAGTGGTTTGGGGAAAGCAATTGCAAAGCAAAGTGGACGAGAGCGAGATGGCAGTGACACTAAGGGTTAGGACTCCCTTTCGCAAAACGCCTACTCGAGGGGATTCTGCTTCCAGGTTCAGGCACTGTACCTCAGCGTACACGAAGGGGTCTTGCCCGTGAAACCTCGTGCTTTTGTGTTTCCGTCAAGAATTGCACGACTGTCAGCACTTTCTGAAAGTTCTAGGCTTGAACTTGAAATTAGGGTCACAGATCGGGCGAGGGCTGATCCGCAGACCTAAGGGTCCAAGCTCTCCTTCAATGGGGGCCTTTTGATTCTTCCGTGAGTCTTAGCTTTCAGCGATCAGAAACCCTGTATAAGTGAGGACCTGCTTGAATTGGGGGGCAGGGTGTACACACAATCTCGAAAACCTTGTGCTTCGTCGAAAGCGGTCCTCCTCCGAACGTGGCGTGCCTCAAGGCTGTTGGATTTAGCCCCTTTGAGCCACGAGCCGAGAAGTCTTATGGCAAGAAACCGCTGGGTCCTCACATTAGTGTCCGACCACGTGGGGTCCCACGACTTGTGCGCAAGTTGAGTGAGGTTTTTAGTGGTGGCACCACCATTTGGGTTCGATAGCTTTAGGGTGAGAAGATTTTGGTGGACGACTAGGATAGGTCAGATCGGTTAGATGCATCGACTGCATCATCCAGCAAACTATGTCTAGCACTGCCTGCCCTGGCCACTAAGCCATACATTGTGACATGGTGATAATTCTGGAGAACATTGTGTTGCTAACCGTCCTCACTGTGGTGACTACGGTTGCAGTACATCTAGCAGCAGCTGCTTGACTTTTAAATCGAAACGTGCCGCCGCGCAGTGCCGGTAAGACTGTAAGGCGCTGGCAGGAACAATTAGAATAGTGTTGTGGGGTTACGGAATTGGATCTTACCTTGTGTCTGCGAATCCCAAGGGCAACGTTTCAGTCCTCATACAGCCTGATGTCAGCTATTTATGCAGGAGCAGCAGCATATAGCGAGTTCAAGTTCCAGCAGATCAGAACTTGTCCCCGAAGCATGAAACCAGCAACATGAATGTGACGGGGGCCAAAATGAGCCTTCCGGCTTGGCTTTAAAAACTTTACCCCGAAGCTTCAACCCTAAACCCTGAAACCCTTAGCTCGCACCAGCCACCCCAACAAGTCTACACCCTGAAACTCCAAAACTCCATTAGAACCAAACCCTAAACCCTGATCGGTTTAGGGTTTAGGGTTTAGGGTTTAGAATTCCCTACGCGTCCTAGAATCATCCGAAACATACCACGCTGGACAGAGCGTAAGCAGCACTCACCCACTGCAACTGGGCTCCCTTAGAAACATCCGAAGGAGACCACTCCGAGGGGCGAGAAGGATCCGCAGCGATGCTGAGGGACCGCGCCTCTGATTTTGGGGCCTCGGCAGTTCAGGCCCCTGTCTTGAAATCTTGCTAGAAAATGAAGAAAAGCCCAGGGTCTTGGGGTTTAGGGCCGAAAGTTTTGGTTTTCAGGGATGAAAGTTTTAGGCTTCAGGGTCGAAAGTTTCAGGGTTAAGGTTTATAGGGCTTAGAGTGGGGATCTGGGTTCTGGGCGTGGGTTTAGTTTAGGGCTTCGGGGATATGGGGCTTTGTGGCCACGTTTGTGGGCTTCGGAAATTTTGAGTCCCTCCTCCAAGTTTTGAGTGAGATGTTCATCTCTGGAGCCCTCACCCGCATGCACGCACATCCTAATCTTGTAGCCCAGGACCCAAGCACTCCGGAAACTAACTCCCTTATGAAAAACCCCAGCTCAACAACAAAACACCCTTTCCTTCAATGTCAACCCCGATTTTCACTCATAGGCACGATGAACCAGGTATCTACATTCACGCCACAGTCCTAACCCTAAAACTTCCAAGAAGCATCTTGGAACCTGCTTGCTTTGGGGCGTAAAGGTTTGCAGCCGAGAGGCATCTTGACTGCTGGGGTTCTGCAAACCCGCTCCAGCAGCCCTGGCGAAAGCAGCGTCTTTCCTGCATTCGGAACGTCAAGTTGCTTGGGCTTTAGGGTTTTAGGTTTTAGGGCTATAAAGTTCGGGGGCAGGTTCCCAAAGTCGAAATTTCAACTGTGAGGATTTGGAGCTTCAGTTTCAAGGGTTTCTGCGATTTCAAACGGTTTGGAGCAGGATGGAGTCTTTGGGGTCCACGGTTGTGTTGCAGATCGACTTTTGTGGTTGTCGCTCGCTCACTTTCGACCTCCCTCCCTCTCCCTCTCCCCTGTACCCGCTCGTCTCCCTTGCTGTCTCTCTCTGTCTCTCTTTCTTTCGCCAGGGCTGTGGACAAGGGGAAGCTCCCCTTGCCCTCTCTCTCTCTCTATCTTGCTCTCTGCCCCTTTATCTGCATGGACTGAAAATGTATGCGAACATCTACTCGGAAACTGGACGATGGTTCCGGCACAAACCCATGCAGCGACACGCTGCGGCCAAGGCTTCTGCACCTGTTACCAGCCCGTTCCTCAACCCTCATAAACCTACCAGTGTTACTCCGATGATGACGGTGAGACTCGCAAACCACGAGTACGACCCCAAAACGACCTAGTACAGGGGCCTGAATCATCAGAATCGGGTTTTGGGGTACATTATACTATAATTAGAATAAGGACCCCCCCTCCCCCCAAAAAAAATAAACAATAAAAAAAATGAAAAAATACTGGTAAGTGTTTGGGCCCCTATACTACTACCGTACGCTGCCAAAGAGGTGTGGAGGCCGTGGTTTTCGGCGATGCCATGGCTCGGGATGGTGCTGGTTCAACCCGAGAGCCTCAAGATGCTCACAGAAGTCAAGATTTAGTATACCTTAAGAACCCAAAACTCACTTTTTTGTAGGTTCTTAACATAAACCCTAATATGGAATTTATAGGCACCCTACAAAAAAGTAGGTTTTGGGTTCTTAAGGTAGGGGCCTTAACAAGTAGAATAGGGTTTGGGGTTTTTTAAAGGGTTCTATAAGGGCTACTATAAGGGTTCAGGGCTTAGGGGCCTTAAGAATTAGAAGAGGGTTTGGGGGTACGTTACACTATATCTGCAATAAGGAGCCCCCAAAACCTTATTCTAATTATGAAGGTCCCTACATTAGACTGCGAGAGGGCTCCAGGGCTTGTATTCAAGTGCTTGGAGGTTCGGGCGTAGCTTCCTTGGCTGTCTCAGACAAAACCCGAAAGTATGTAGTCTGAAATAGTCCCAGAAATACAAACTCAGCCTGAGATCTAAAGATTACATGCTCTGCAAAGGCAGACGAGATTCGACTTCGCTGCAGCATCCCGACGCCGAGCTCGCTCAGCTCTGACATGGCGCATCCTCAGCAGCTTCTTGAGGATTGAGGGTTGAGGGTTTAGGGTTTTAGGGGCTTAGGTTGCTTTTCTCCCTCTCGCATGGCACTTTGAGGGTTTAGGGTTTAGGGTTGAGGGTTTTTGCTGGGTTTAAGGTTTAGCGTTTGAGGCAATTGCAGTGTAGAGCTTCGGGAGTAGGACTGCAGGATTCGACTCACACACTCGCACACAGGCATGGCTTACAGGATTACCGTTTGTGGCAAGGGTCCGGGATTAGGGATTTTGTCCTTGAGGCTTAGGCCAGAACTTATCGGGCACATGAGACACCCAGACTCGGACAAGTTACGTTTGAGGGTTTGGGATCAAGGACTCTGAGACCCGAGGTGGGCAAGCTTGCATCGCAATGAGAGGGCCTTCCCCCGGGCTCAAAGTGCTTCCGGGCCATCAAACCAACATGCGCATTCAAGAATCTCCCCCATAACGTTGGAACACCAAAACCCTCAACTAAATCCCCATAGGAAACCCTACAATGCAAAACCCCAAAAAACTTCAACCAAATCGTAAGGCGATAGCGGTCTAAAACCAAAGACATAGGCGGATGAGGAGCTCAAAGCAGAGCACCGCGGCGCAGCACCCAAACAGCACAACGCTCACCAGCGCTATCCAGAAACCTGACAGGTTCGAACACTTCGTGGCTCCAGGGATAAAGTTTTCTGGGTTCAGGGTTGAGGGTTTTGGGTGCATGAACATTACCCATAGGCCCCATAGTAGTTCCTTTTTGGGTTTACTTTTTAGGATTCTAAATATGCGCCCCAAAAAGGAACTACCATGGGGCCTATGGGTACAGAAACCCCTGAACCCTCAATCTCGCTGGTCGAGCTGCGCGTGTCGCGGAGCGCCGTCTCCCACCAATCGGGCACCGCGACCTTTGGAGGCGAAGCTTTGCAAACTAGGGCTTGGGGTTTTGGGTTTAGGGTTTAAGGGTTAGAGACAGAGGTTTACCCATAGGCCCCATAGTAGTTCATTTTTGGGGTTCATATATAGAATCTTATAAGGTAACCCCAAAAAGGAACTGCTATGGGGATGGGTAGAGTTTGAGTTCGAAGGATGCAGGTGGAACGGGTTTGAAGTTCAACAACCTGAAGCGCGGTCCAAGAAGTATTAGCGAAGCTCATGTTCGTGCGAAGACCACGCTTCAGAGGCTTGGAGTCGACGAAGCTTACATGGTTTATAACAGTATTTGGCCTGCCAGGCAGAACTGAGCCGACTCGGTCTGGTGCAACTCTGGGTTTAGGGTCAGGGTGGTGAATGAACCACGGAAAGAAGCAACATGCCATAATATGCCCGCATTACCTCAAGCCCGGGTCCCGAGACCCAAGCACTAACCCGTACCCATTGCAGGCTTCAAGGGCCGCCGGACAGCTGCTATCGTCGAACGCCATGTCAGGTTCGAAGACGGCCAAAGCGCCGTCCACGGCCTGCACAGCCCCAGAGGAGGGTCATGAGCAGACTCGCAAATAGAAGACCCTATCCTAAACCCTAAACCCTATAGACCCTAAACCCGAACCCCAACCGGATGCTTTGTAAGGCAAGTCAGCTCTGAGGTTCTCCGGGTTTCCAGCAATTAAATCCCTGATCTCCAGCAGTGGTCTACATCAAGAGCAGGCTTATCCTTGCTGGACTGCAATATCGACAGGGAGCACACAGGAGAAAAGCGTCCAAATTGTTCTTAGCTGCCGGCTACGGCATCGTACAGTCACCGTTGGTGACCGCGCTTCGGATTCACCACTGCCGACTACACTTGGCAGTTCTGTTCTCAAGTACATATGCCAGTGGTACTTTGCAGAATTTTCCTGGAACCTGTTTCAGGTATTATGGGGCCTAGGTATGACTGCAGGCTCACATTTTATCTGTGGTACGTCGATGATGGGACAACGGTTCGCGTGGAAATGCTCTGTACTTTGATCGCCGTACAGTAACCACGAGCCGCAAAGCCTGACACCATAACTGAAGCCTAAGCTCGCCATAAACTCCAGGCAGCAACCTTGATAGTGGCCCCTAAACTCTAAACCAAAAACCCTAAACCCCTAGGCCCCAAACCCTTTTTTACACAGGCTTGATTGGAGCTCGCCCGGCCAATGTCCCTAAACCCTACACCTCTGAAGCCCAAAAGGATCCCTGAACCCTGAAGATCCGCCTGTGGCTCAATTTACTTGCGACCTTAACGGGCTAGCCCCGAAGTAGGGGGTCACGCCCACTATGTTTATATTATGTTGTAGGCTTTGGGGCTGCAGGTAATTGCACGATTTAGGGTTTGTAGGGTGATTAAGCCCTGAATCTTCTAACCCAAAATCCCAGCCAACAACCAAAACAACCAAGCTGCCTCGACGCTCAACACCATATTCGCTTGCTCAACCTCTGTCGCCGGCCCTGGGGCGGGTTGTCGGGCGCAGTGCTGAGGAATCAAGTTCTGTTGGCTTCAGGGTTCGGGGCTTACGATGAGGCGGTTAGCATTTAGGGTTCAGAGGTTATCATGCCTCAGCAACCAGGCACTATAAGGGTGAAGGATAAGGGTGTAGAAGCCAGGGTTTCACGAGTCAGGGTTGGGGAATTCACGCTTAGGCCAAGATCTCAACCAAGGCCTAGACTCCAAAGGAGAGCTACGAAGAAAGTCTGCCTGCTGCTCTGCCCTCAGTTTATCCATGGAAAGCAGAAGTACAAAAAAAAAGCGAGCCTCGTTCGAGGACTGCAGGAACCCCTCGAATCACTCGTCTCCACCCCACTCTGCAGATTGAATCTGAAACCCGAAACCCCTTTCTTTTGAGCAGGGACTGCAATGCACTAAGCCCTGAATCCCTTCAGCCAAGCTCCTGACTCCAGCGCTTATGGCAGAAACCCTGAAACCCAAAACCCTGAAACCCTGAAACCCTGAAACCCAAAACCCCAAACCCGAAACCCTAAACCCTGAAACCCTGAAACCCAAAACCCTAAACCCAAAACCCTGAAAACCCTGAAACCCTGAAACCCTGAAACCCTGAAAGCCTTCATCCTCAGCCCTGGTTCTCTAAATCCGGTGCTTTAGGGTTTAGGGGTTTAGGGGCTTATGGGGTTTAGGGGTTTAGGGGCTTATGGGGTTTAGAGGCTTATAGGGCTTTGTAGGGTTTAGGGGTTTATAGGGCTTTGTAGGGTTTAGGGGTTTAGGGGCTTATGGGGTTTAGGGCTTAGAGGGCTTAGAGGTTTAGGGCTGAAATAGGGTTGAGGGTTTAAAACTCTCACAACTCGGACAAGCCAGGCGAGGGTGTAGGGTTTAGGGCTTAGGGTTAAGGGTTAATACATCCTTATCTTTCCTAGATATTATAGTTCATATAGAAACCCAAAAAGTTAAAGTCTAAAGAGCCAACCAGAAGAACGCTAAGTTATTATGTCTATAGACCCTGTGCGCTGCCCAGCGGCCGCACGTGAGGAGGGCGAAGTGCCAGTCGCGGGCGTATGTCTCCTGGAGAAAAGACTCACAGGCTAAATCCCAAAATCTGAAACCTTTAGGTTTAGGGTTTAGGGTTACGGTTTAGGGTTTAAGGTTTAGGTTTAGGGTTTAGGGTTTAGGGTTACGGTTTAGGGTTTAAGGTTTAGGGTATTTAGGGTTTAGGAAGACGAACTTGGAACATCATTCTCCCGCTGTCCTCAGACGAGACAGGGTATCTCGGATGCAGAATCCACAGATCTTTTTGCGCTCCAGGCTTATCACGTGCGGGTCGGTGAAGAATGAGATCTTCTGCACCTGCCTCATGGGACTTGGGGTTGTAGAACCCGAAACCACGCTGTGGGATTCTGGGAACGGCACCGGTGGAATGCCAGCTGCACCAAGAAAGCTTGTGCAAAGGACAAGACCACGGCGCCGTGAAAAGCCGATCAACATCCGAAGAAGCGCCGAATGGGAAAACCACCCATGAATCCATAAACCCCAAACCCTAAGCCTTTAGACCTTAAACCGGGAAGCTTTGACCTCAAAAACCTCTAACCTCAAGACCCGGTCCTGGTGCACGTCCACGCGGAACCAATATTGAAACTGGCCCAACTTACGCACCTGGGAATTTCTTCAACTAGCACATTTGGGGTTTAGGCAGGGGTTCCGCAGTCTTCAGTAAACGATTCTCTGACTTGCGCCCTCGGCCCCCCATATACATGATTGCAGAGGCGTTTCGAGTTGAACCTCGAACAGCGATACCTCTATAGGACCAGACGGGTAACTATAGTCGCGAGTTGCCATCTAGACATGTCAGATTTGCTGAACTGCGGGGCTTCCAGCGCACCAGCCCCATAAACATCGGCCACACATTAAACATCACCGAGGAAACAAGCAAGAAAGACACATGTTTCCATGCCTCCATGCAAGCCCTCAACGCTTGTCCAAGATCCTGAAGATGTTCAGACCTCAATGCCTCGCGGCATCGCAAGAACGATGAATCAGAAGGATCGACTCCTCTAGCAAATCCATGCCAAGAGAAAGATCAGTCCACAAATCTGAGACCTCAAATCGACAAACGAAGACAGCACGGAAAGTTCAAAACCCAAGTGAGCAAACCTATGAAGCTTCAAGTTTTGAGTGTGGCACCCAACAACTCAACAAGCTTCAAGTTTCAAGTGCAGTGTGGGGAGAATTTCAGAAGGCTCAGCTTTCTAGCACAGTTAAGGGTTCGGGGTACCCAGAAACTAACTCTGCGATCCCTCCAACACCATGATCGAGACAATACTGGCAATGATTCCCAAATACCCAGCAGCGGCTAGTTGGCCTTTGGTAGCCCCTGTAGATCCCTTTGCATAGTAAACTTAGTAACCTTTGTAACGACCCAGACAGTAACCTTTGTCAAGAACATGCACAGAAATCTTAATCCGAAAACACTTATACAGTACCCAAAACACTGAACCAACAACCCTCAACCCGAGTACAGTACACAAAACCCTCAACCCGAATAGAACCAGAAACTTATAGAAACTAGTGGCCCTTATCGTATTGTCGAAATCCTTGTGAACCCGTTTAATCGCAATCTTATAGTAACCTTTATCAAACCCTAAATCCTAAACCCTAAACCCAAGAACCCTGACAGAGCCCTGTGCTGCCCCAGAGGCCCAGGTGGCGGCTTGCAGCTTGTCCTCGCAGGACTTCTCGCCCCAGTGGTCCTTGGGTTTAGGGTTTAGGCCCTAGTGATCCTTGGGCTTCGTCTTGTTTGTGGGGGGAAGGTGGGGGTGAGAAGTGGTTGGGGTACGGGATGTGCGGGGGGTTCAGGGCGAGGGGTAGAAATTGACAGGGGCAAGACATTCTTGATCCAGTTGCATGTATTCACATAGCTGTGCTTGCAATAGACAGTAGCAAAAGCGAATACTAATAACAGCAAAATAAGTAAGTATGTAGGTCTGTCTGTCTGTATGTTTGTCCGTATGTACGTATGTCTGCACGCATGTCTGTATGTATGTCATGTGTTCACTGTTATGTTTATGTACATCTTCAGGCTTACGTTGACCTAAACCCTAAACCCGTCCTTCACAGCTCCCCAGCTCTCGGGGCTGGCATCGAAGGCTGCAAGCACCTGAGTGAGTTTGGGCTGTTTAGGGCTTCGGGGATTAAGGGTCTATGCTCTCACAACTCGGACAA
>CAJNDV010014836.1:22655-61168 GCA_905221635.1 Symbiodinium sp. CCMP2456 | reverse complement strand
AAAAAAAAAAGTGCGGGCCCACCTTTAAGGGTTCAAGCATAAAAGCAAAGATCATAGGATACCATTTGGTTGTCTTAGTTGGTGAGGGCGGTGCTCCCGATTGAAAGTGGAACCTTTAAAGGAGTCTTACCGCGGACTTGCTGATCGGAAAGCAAAGTCGGACAAGTGGGTTAGGATACTCTAACGACTTCAGGAGGGACCCCTAATAGGGACCCTTAATCCCATTACCTTAAATATCCTTTGTATAGTCCTTATATACCCATTATGTAGCCAGGTAGTCTCCATATTAACTCCAATAACAACCTACAAGGGTCCCTATAAGGGGTCCCTCTTAACGCCCTTAGAGATACAATTCCGCAACCCTGAGGCCCTGAGCCCCAAGGCCCAAGTGAAAGGGCCCAGGGCACCACGGGGCCGTTCTTCTCCAGTGGCTTCTTGCCATCCCACTGCACATGGATCCAAAGCTCTCCCACCTGAAAAAAGACGGCTCTGCGCTTGAAGGTCGTGGGCCTCGAGGCCTTCAGGAGGTTATATGTAAGGGTTTCGGTTCCAAGGCAAAGCTCTCCCACCTGAAAGCTTCTCTGGAAAAACCAACATCTGATGATGGCCAGATGGGCAAACCAATGATCGCAGAGAGCTATCGCATCTAGGAAAATAGATTTTTCAAATCTGTTGCAACGATTTTTAAGAGTCTGAGGCTTCGCCACCGTCTACTTTTGAAGGTTATCTTGGCTTCATGCTTACGGCATTGATACACGTCAGGCTAGAGGGCTTGATTGAAGGGTCACCCCAACCCTAAACCCTAAACCTCGGAGAAAATCTGCAAGCTCTGACCATGGAAGCCTGAACAGGTCCAGAGGCTCAAGACCTCCCAGAACCATAAGCCTAGACTACCAGACCTCTACATGCCGGAGGCACAGCCCTTATATAGGGGCCTTAAACATTAGAGTAGGGATTGCGCGCACATCATAGTATAGTTTGATGATGAGAGCCATGATAACGATAGTCATAATGAGGGATGAACAAGGGCCCTACGGAATAACAGGGGTGATCATCTTGGCTGCTACAGCAACCCTAAACCCTAAACCCTATAAACCCTAAACCCTATAAAAGCTAAACCCTAAACCCAAAGCCCCAAGCCATCCAATTTCGCAGCCTTGGTGTCGTTGCCGCTGTCGCCATTGGCATAGCCGAAGCAGAAGCCCCCCAGGTGCCTCAAATTTGGCAGTCTCACGTCTAAGATGAGCTTCAAATCCCTGTCCTCTGGAAGTGTAGGGCGGGCTGGATTCTGTAGCTTGTAAGTCCGCTCCTTGTCAGGGTTTAGGGTTTAGGGTTGAACGAGAAAGCTGGTATCCAAACGCGGGTAATGAGATTTGCAGTCTGTTCAGTTGGGTGTTTGGCAGAGTGAAGGGTTGGGCCACCCTAAGCCAGCTGGTGTCACAGCTTCTGTCAAAGATGATTCGAGGATTTATATAGCCCTAACCTCCCATATCCGCTGTTTTCAAATTTCCAGTTTTCAAGTCCGAGTCCTCGAGAGAAATGGCGGCTGAACAGCCGGAGCTAGGGGCCTTTTACCATGCTCCCTGGATCTGCGCTGCGACAACCGCCGTGCTTAAAACGCTCTGTAACCCCAGCGTAGCATGATGATAACGCACACCCACAAACCCTAAACCCTAAACCCTAAACCCACAAAAACGGTAAGCACAACAACTCAAGGTTTCCGAGCGTTGGGCCTACACCAGGTTGCTGTGCTTCCCTCGGCCCCCTCACTCTACCCTCTGTTGTACCACCAAAACTAAGTTCTTACGAAGGAAGAACATGTCACATCATGTGCCAGCAGGGCTGAGGAATTAGGAATTTGCTTCAAGCTCTGCGTCAACAGAAACCGTGCTTGAACCGATGATACCTGAAGCAGCCACGTCGCCAAGAGCTTTGAGGAAGGAGAGTCATGTTCGCCTGACGGGCACGGGGGATGCAGGGTTAAACGCCGTCGCAAGGGTTGTTCAAGCCAACAACAGAGCACTTAGGCTGAAACGGCTTGAGCCTCCGTAATTCACCCCTTAAGCTTACCCGTGCAGCACAACTCCCGAACAAGTCCAGGACTTCCGGCCCAAACATTAGGAGCATTTTCAAGTTACTGCGCTTCCGTATTGTAAAACACTCTTAATTGGAGGATCTTAAGGTGATTATAAGCGAAGGGGCAATGCCATACGTGGCGAGAGTTACTGAATGCGGGGGAGTGTCATCTCTTTGCGGGGTGATGTGCGTGCCGAGCAGAGAAATCTCTTCGTGTTGTCATGCTATGATCACATCCCCAACCCTGTACCTGATCGTTGAAGTAGGGCTTGTAAAGAGGACTTCATGTGTTTGGGAATTTCGGGCTTAGCCGCCAGTGTCATGGAGATTTCCGGCTTGTAGTTTCGCTTTTGTTTGGAGCTTCGGGATGTTGGGTACACATTCACGCAAGTACGCCCCTTCCCCGGAGAACCGCTGAAATCTCTGAGGTGGAGAACTTGCCTTCGGGGGCGGCAGCCTGTCACTTCAACCCGAGCTACCCCTGAACTAAGAAGCTTGTTGCTGCACTTCTGGCACCTCCAACCGCACTGCGGATTGAAAGCCCCCATGTGCGAAAGCCACTGCAAGCAGCGGGCAGAAGCGGAGCACGAAAGCCATTGCGGGCTGCATTCCCGGCATGAGCCCTAAGCCTAAATCGCACTGGAGCCCTGACACAAAGGTGGTGATCATTGAAAGGTGATCATTGAAAGCGGGTGGTGCTTCTCCTCACATGTTGTTCGACTTGCGTCATCCTGAAACCTTGAAGCATCCCGTAGAACTGATATAGTCGGTATACCGTATACCTGTTTTTGTTGCGCGATGTGGTGCGGTGTGCCGGCTTGCAACAAGGAAAAACACCTCATGATAATGTAGCGACTACCCGAGCCAAATCTTCCTGCACACTCATGGCTTCAGGGCTTATAACGGGGTTCCGTTCTTAATATAGGCGGCTAAATAATTACCTACATTATTTTGGGTGGTTTCTTATTATGACTGTAGTATAATGGGCACCAAAACCCTTTTCTGATTATTGAGGCCCCTATATTATGACGTTTAGGGTTCACGGCTTGCCATGAATCTTGGCGTCCCACTATAGGAGGCAGGTTGTCAGTTCAAGGCTCAACGGCTTGGGGTCCACCGTCCTGCGTGCCGTCACTGCGACAACCCTTGAAAGCCTTCCCCGTCATCATGAGAAGGCCGGCGCAATGATTAAACAAAGTTTAGTCTGGCGCCTGACATCGCACAACAACAAACCCTAAAGCCTTCGACAACGGGGGTCATAGGTTTCCAATAAACAAAAACCTAGAATACTACAATAGGGTTTAAGCATAGGGTCTAGGGCTTTCATGGACTTCCAGTGACGTCCGTCTTGAAAAGCCTATATAGGGTTCCATTTAGCTTCCGTAATTTAGGGTCTTGCGGACTGTGCGATCGGTTTACACGAGACTTTTACAAAGGCGATCGCTGAGTGCGAGAGCTCAGCGACCGCCTTTTCATGGGTTCACTGTAATATAGCGGCCTTAATAATGACCTATACTATTTTGGGGGTTCCCTGACATAACTACAATATAATATACACCAAAACCCTATTCTAATTATTGAGGCCCTACATTATCCCAGGGCCTTGGGCGGTCTGGCCATGATGGTTTGGGAATCGGGCGGCGAAGTCGTATAGGTTGTCGCGAGTTTAACATCGTCTGGCTTCGGAGTCGAGCAAACAACAGTTGGGTTTCGCACCTCCAGCTGTTTGTGATCAGCCGCTTGACAGCATCTGCAGGGTTTAAGGCTTCGGGCTTGGGGCTGAAACACCCCTAAACCCAATCGCTTCCCAGCACCGAGAGAGGTGCACTTGCCTCGTCCACAGGTGCTCCGATCAAGACCCCTGGGCCATGGTGGTGGTAGCCTGGCCAGGGCAATCATACAACCAACAACCATTGAAAGTACTATCTCGAGAGCATATAACCATGTGTGTATATTCATTCATTCATACAAACATAATTACATTCATACATACATACGTACACACATACATACATACATACATACATACATACATACATACATACATACATACATATGCCAGAATAGGCTTGAGTCGGAGTGCAGTAATTACAGGAGATCGGCAGTCCAAAACCTTGTACCACTTGCGGGACATTGGAGCTTCCGCGACATGATGCAACTGCTTTTTTCGGTAAACGCATAGGGCTTAGGTGTAGCCTACGGTTCTGGCTTCCCACTACACCCATACCAGGCCCTGAGAACCTGAAGCTCGCTTAAGCTCCCGCCCCCTTCAGCCGGACACCCCGTGAGCTTCCAAGCTACTTGCTGAAAGCCGAACTTTCCCCAAACTCGCTTTACATGATGTCACGGGTCTACCATTACGTTGTGCCGGGCATTTGGAACAATTGTCTGAGCAAGATTGCCAAGCAATCTCGCAGTCTTAGTTTCGCCGACTACTTGACTACTGTACAGTACCTTTTCGAACAAGATTGCAAGATCGGGGAGCAAGATTGCCAAGCAATCTTGCAATCTTGGTCTCCAAAACGTATTCTACTCGGCGAGCAGTTGGGATAAGTGGGGCAAGGGGGGGAGCAAGGTTGCCAGCAATCTTTCAATCTTGGTCTCCAAAAGGTAAACTAGTGGGCGAGCAAAAGGGGCAAGTAGGGCAAGATGACCAAGATTGCTTGGCAATCTTGCTGCCCCCCCCACTTCCGTCAAATGCTTGTTCTAAACTCCCGGCACAACGCACTATCAAACTCCACATGCTGCATCTCCCGAACGTTTTAAACCGATCTGCGCGTGAAACGCCCGCTCGTCGGTGCTGGTGAAAACTGGAGTTGCAAACTGTCACTGCTCCTGGTGGATCTACATACAACTGGTGGTTTCATGGTGCAGAGGTTCCGGCCCCATCTCCACGAATGTAAAGCAAGAACAGACATGACGTCCTGATTGAATCCTCTTGCCTGTATGAACGCTACAAGTCCTGATAACTAATAGGCGCGGGCTATCTTATCCGTACTGTAGCAACATCCTCGCTATTTCACCTGCCTCGTTCGGCATGTATGTATGCATGCGTGCAACCAAACATCGAGCTGTAACTATAGGTTCACCCAAACCTCGAAGCACCGAAAAACAAACCCAGAATTACAGTCTACACGTCGCGACATCTGCCAATGTTTCCTCGCAAATCCTATGCTGCCCGCGCCCGCCCCAGCCCAGTCTACCCAAACCATGCCTTTCAAAACTGAGTCTCTACGACCTACTCTACCGCTCGGATCCCATACTTTCATAGGACATGCATGTGGTAGTCAAGAAAAAGATTTAAAAAACAAAAACATAATAAGGTACGGGTGTTTACATAGCTTAGGTGTTGTAATCATCGAAATATAATTGATAAGGTTGTGGAGTATATGCTGCAGTCGTTGTATTCTTAAGAAACCCCGCGGAATAGCATTTGGTAAAATATTCCGGCTCCTATGTTGCACCCTGAAGCCTCTCAGCTGCTCTCAGATCTGGTTCTTCCTAAGTTCGCGCCGCGGACGTACTTGGTGACCTCCCGGCCCTCTGACAGGTCAAGCGTGTCGCCTTCGCGCGACACAAAGGCGTGCGAGAGCATTTAAAGACGTGGGATCTCGACTGATTTCGGGTTCGAGCCTTTCTGCTATTAATTGCTGAAAAATGGGAAGGAGGCTTGGGGTTGAGGGTCTTGTATCACCTCCAAAGGGCTGGGAGTACAGTGTTATACAGGGCCTGAGTACCTGTCTGGCAAGTTCGAAGTCCCTCTTAATTCCATAGTTTAATTGTGGAGAGCACCAAAGTCACTAAACACGGAATCGGACCTGATTAACGGATGGGGATTCGATGTCTATGGGGATGGTGAGGGTTCCGCCAAACCACCCAGACCAAACCCTCAAGCCTCCCCTAAGCTTTCGACCTCGCCTTCCGACTCGACAACTCATAGGTTAAAAAACCCGAAAACTCACAGACGTTTACGAACCAATGACCGTAATGTTTGGAAGCGCAGAAACGGCTTTGTCCTTGATGCAATACGCGCAAGAAGAGAAGGAAGCTGTGCTGCATTCAGTCTTCAGCTGCACGGCCGATCGATAATGACAGGCTTCGGTTTGTTTTTCGTAATTAGGGCTTGGAACAACACCCGGAAATTATCAGCTGCAGCTTGGCTGCTAAGCCCATCTTCGCCAATTTTGCTGCGCCCTGCCTGTGGTTGGGATCGGAATCGTGGTCCCGGCTCGAGAATCTACGATTGAGGATGACTACTATATGTTCAGGGAAACAGTATATACGAGGGACGTGCTAGTCGGGCGAAGGATCCAGGATGGGCATCGGGAAGGCCCTGGTTTTCGCAGAGTCGGGTTTGCAGGTTTGAGGTTTAGGGCTTCGTAGGGTCGAGGATCTACGGCTTCAAAGGGGTTTAGGGTTTAGGGGTTTAGGGTTTAAGGTTTAGCCCCTGCCGCACCGAAAGAGCCAATTTAATTCAGAGCTGCAAACCGAAGCGGCAAATCTGACAACTTCCATCTAACCCTTAACCCTGAACCCAAAGCCTCAGCCGGACCGCTTCGGGCTTCCAACTCGTGGATGACTACATGCCGCCCACGGTTTGGGGTTTAGGGTTTAGGGTTTAGGGTTTTGGGTTTAGGGTTTTGGGTTTAGGGTTTAGGGTCAGCTCCTACATTATGCAACGGAGCCAAACCTGACGAAACAAAACGGTGCCTGCACGCGCCCGAAATCCATATGAAGGGTTTCTAGCAATAGCGGACTTCTTCTACTGAGGCGCTGACACAATTATGTGAGTTATGTGTATACACATATACATATACATATGTAATAAAGGTACAGTGCAGGCCAAGGTTCGTTATATCTAATGAATCCCCATATACCCTCGAAGTTGTCTGCTCGATCTCTTGGCCTTGGGGAGCCGCAAAATCATGGCAAAGCTGTATATCCTTCGCCGAGCCGGAACTTTGGGTTGCGAGGGCTTGTGCATGGTTGTACTTCATGTACGGTTTAGGGTATAGGGTTTTTTGTATTCTCCTGATGTACTCCTCCGCCCCACTTGTCAGGCAGCTAATGTTCAGAATTGGGGCTTGGGGTGTGGGGTGGTCGGGTTGACGGCTAGTGCCTACAGTCTAGAGGGATTTTAAGCCTGGGACTCCACCGGAGATTAGAAAAGGAAAACCAAGACATGATAAAGAAAGGCCAATCAGAAGCAAGGAAATTATCACATGGAAAAATGGCAGAGACGCCACAGACATGACACCTGCAATCCAAAAACCGCTGGATAGTCTTTATGAGACCCGTGGAAGAAGACTCTAGGCCTCTCACTAGCCTGAAACGAGAACCCTCCTAAACATCCCTAATTCCCAACCCCAAACCCTGAAAGCGTATGACACTTAAAAACCCTTCTGAAACCATCAAACTAGAGAACCCATACTTACCAAACCACAAAACTTCAAGACATCTCCCAAGCCCCAAAAACCTAGTATACTTGCCGAGATAACGAGAGAGTGGGGTTCTGCTGTTCCCCCTAAACCCTAAACCTTATAGACCTTTACAGCCTATCTCATAACAGGAAACCTCCCCCCTAAACCCTATAAACCTTATGGACCTTTACAGCCTCTCACATAACAGGAAACCTCCCCCCCCCCACAACCAAAGAACAAGCCGAGCGTCAGGGGAGCCATTGCCATGGCAGAGAGAGTGAGCTCGGCACCTAAGACCTGGGCGGTGCAGGGTTTAGGGTTTGGGGTTTAGGGGTTTTGGGTTTTAGGGTTTAGGGGTTTAGGGGTTTTGGGCTTTGGGGTTTAGGGGTTTTGGGTAGAGGGTAGGCGGAGTCGTCGACTTTCGGGTCGCTTTAAGGGTTTGGTGTTGTCCCTGCCCGAAACTCAACCGTCTGTACGAACCGCGACCCCTGGTCCACGAAAGCCCATAGATGCCAAAACCCTACAAATTCCATAGGTTATGACTTACGACCAGATAATCATCCCAAATACCCCTTGAAAGCGGTAGGCTATTGGAGCAACCCCAACACCGAAAGGGATGAGCTCGCAATCCTCAATGCTGCGCAGCAGCAGGGAGGAGCAGCAGCTGCAGCGTCAAGCCCAAGCCTTCGGGGAAGCTCTTGTTGGGTACCGCGGGGTCCCTATAGCCCTTACACCCTGCAAAGCAGCATTGATGCCTGTTCATTTGTGTGTTTGATGAACCCCTACCTTAAGAATCCAAAATCCACTTTTTTGTAGGTTCTTATTATAAACCCTAATATGGGATTTATAGGGACCCTACAAAAAAGTAGGCTTTGGGTTCTTAAGGTACTTATCTCGAGCCACCAGTTTAGAGATAGGGCCTTTAAGTTCAAGGTTTGGGCTAGCACGGGGACTCAGATCGAACTCCGAGTTCAGCAAATGGCTTCTGTTGTGGAGAGGACCATCGTGAAAGCAAGGCTGCATATGAACATACTACTCATGACAACCGACAACCGCCATACAAGTGGCCACAATGCCAGAACTCGCAGGAAACCTGCGAGTCACACGAGTTTTAGTAACCCCGCACCACTAGAAAGAGCGCTGGCAAGTCTCCAGTCGATGACGAGGTTTGTAGATTTTGATGGTACCAGAACTACTGTTGAGCTGAAAGTGCGCTGGGTGCACGAGGTAGTACACTGTTTAAGCGTGTAGAGCAAGGCACCTGTATGTTGATTGAAGTCTGCCATGATGGGAAGCGTTTCACTGGTACTGTGAACAAGCATCGCAGTGTGCTTGGCAAACATGCGCCCAGTGTAGTTGCCGCGCACAGGCCAAAGAAACACATTGCGAAGACCACAGGAATATGCTCGCGAAGTCGGACCACAATGGATCAGCCTCCGAGGAACCCCAAGTCCATAACCCTAAACATGCCCTAACCCGCTAAACCATTACACCTCAAACCCTGACACACGAAACCTCCATGCCATGCCTCAAAAAATACAAGATAACGGCCAAGAGGCATTCTCCGAAGAAGGCGGCAGCAGCGAGTCCACAGCCTTGTTGTTTCGTTTAAATTTCGGGCGCTGGAGAACTGCGAAAACCCAGAAAGCCGCTGGTTTATAGGATTCGGGCCAACTGCATGCAGGCTTTGTCTTTGCTTCCCGCGTTGCTACGCCCGGACTTGGTGCTCCTAGATGTTATTATACTTGCCAGGGTAGCCTCGCATCATCTGTATCCTGGCAGCATCTGTATGAAGCACGCGTGGTTGTTGGCCTTCGAGATGAAGCTAAAAAGCTACACGCAGCGGCCTTAAAGGCTAGGGCCAGAGAATGCGCTGTATGGGCACAGGTCGGTGCGACCTCTCTATAGTCGACCCACCTCACAGAATCCTCGATGCCCCAAGGCTTGAACAGTGCCGCCAAGACTGTTTTGAAACAGTGCTGCAGGCAGGCTGCGGCCCGGAAATTCAGGGGAGTTGTCCAGGATGTCAGGCTTTAGGCAACTACCTGTAGTCTCTATTGTAGTTCCTTTTGGGGGATACCTTATAGAATCCTTAATATACAGTTGGTTAAACCAGAAAAAGGAACTACAATGGATACTATAGGTAATAGACAACATTTTTCCAGGAGTGATTCCAGCGGTTTTCAGGGATACCCAATAGATCGAGCTATCTACATTGAATCTACACAGTCGGATGCTACCGGTATATCTAAGCTTAACCTACGTTCCTGTAGCCCGGCGAGAAAGGATGCTCAGTCAGTCTTCAAAATCCCATCAACAGATACCGAAATCAGTGTCTGAACAACATCCTTAACAAACACACCACAACAAACAAAACAACACTCGAAACCTAACCCTTCAAAACCCAACTCCAAAACTGAACGCCCAAAGCCTTCTATTCGGCCATCGAACTTCGGAGAGCATCAGCGGTGGCCGGCGCAGCGGCATATCTGAGCCTTTCACCAGTGCTCCGACTCCACCAGTAGAGTACAGCTTAGGGAGCTGAGGCAACAACGGGCTCGAGTCTTGTTTCCTCTACTTACCCATAGGCCCCATAGTAGTTCCTTTTTGGGGTTACCTTATAGGCTTCTAAATCTGAACCCCAGAAAGGAACTACTATGGAACCTATGGGTACTCTACTTCACAAGGAGTGGCCTGCATTGCAGGGTGGTTGTCAGGTTTCGGCATGAACTCAGGCTGTTCCATCTCGCCTGAGAGAACTGACTATGAAAGGTGGATTGAAAAGGTTCAGGGTTTTACATTTTAGGTTTGGGGATAGTATTTACAACGGCACAACATTAATTTAATGGAACCTGGGAGTCTACGCACAGAGGTGGGTCATCAGCACTTGCTCACACCTGGCGCTGAAACCTCAATACTCCGATAATGTCTCTACAACTGCACTGGACCGAAATGCCTCGCAGACCCCTCCCAGTCCCTCTCAGGTCATGTGCGGCCGCCGTGCCTTTTTCTGCAGGGCTTCTAAGGGTTTAGGGGCTAGGGTCTACTGTTCAGGGTTGAAGCCCTCCAAGACAAAGCCAGGTCCACCGGTACACTCAAGTACCAGATTTGCTCAACACTCTAAATTACTGAGACCCTCGCACATGGTATATAGGGTCTGCTGTTTAGGGTTGAAGCCCCCAGTCTAAACGTGAGACCCTTGCACCCAGTACGCCCTCAACCCTCAATCCTAAACCCTTAGATCCCTTTAAGGAGCCACCCTCAACCCTCAGTCCTAAACCCTTAGATCCCTTTAAGGAGCCCTTCGAAGGGACCCCTTGGGATTCTCCCCTTCGAGGGTCACCCTGGCTCCGGTCCTCGTAGGCAGCGCAACACCCAGGCCGAGCAGGCCTGGCACCACAAAGGGACAGGCTAATGTAGGGGCCTTTATAGTTACAGAATAGGGTTTTGGGGCATATTGTACTACGTTTATAATAAGGAACCTAGTCTGGGTCGGGTTCTGAACCTCTGTGAACGAAGAGTCTTTCGAAAAGCAAGCCAACGAACCTTCCAAACCACATGCCCGAGCAGGTGCACATTGGAATTAGGGGTTCATGCAAATGCACCTCATGAATTATGAAACTGGCGTGTCCCGGAAGTTGACTTCTGGGTCCTTCCAGGAAAGGCGGAGAAAACCTAAAATAAGCCAAGGTGCCCTCCTTATGAACAAGCGTGACATCCTGTCGCCACAATGCAGACACTCCACACAAGACCTCAACAACTGACGGTTCCTGCATTTCTGCGAGGTAACATGCCTTCCTGCCTTGTGTACGGTTGGACAAGACGGCGAAAATTCGGGTCGAAGCGATTGACAAGGACCTACTACAGAGCGTTAGAGAGCCCTGTAACAGTTTAGGGCTCTGCGTTACGCAGGTACACGCGGCATTCATGGTCCCAGACTTCATCGCTGCCCATTTAGACTTGTTTTGACCCCATACACCTAAAAAGCCCTAACAAAATAAGCCAGACGTCCTAAAGCCCGAAAGCCCGCAGCCCTTATGTCCCAAGTGAAGGGCCTCCCAGGGCGGTCTGCAGCGCGAGACGTGCGAAAGTGAGCCTCACCCATAGGCCCCATAGTAGTTCCTTTTTGGGGTTACCTTATAGGATTCTATATATGAACCCCAGAAAGAAACTACTTTAGGTCCGAGGCCCGTTTCGACCAACAATCAGCTAGTTACGCCCCTCCAGCACAGTAACAGCTATAAAGGTATACCGATAGGCCCCACAGTAGTTCCTTTTTGGGGTTCATATTTAGAATCCGATAAGGTAATCCCAACAAGGAACTACTATGGGGCCTATGGGTAGGGCTCAGGTTTCTTTGCTTCTGCTTCAGTGGCTAAGGAGTCACGCACGCATCTGAGCATATCTTCGCTCAAGTCAGGCTTGGCAAGCCCACGCAAAACGATGAACCTAAAATAGAGCTTAAGGATTAGGCGATTAGGGCTGGTGCTGGCATGGAGATGTCTGCTTCTGTGCTTGCATTCGGGAGCATCAAACGAGGTCTACAAGATGTTGTTAGAGTTCGAGGTTTAAGAGGTACAGACACCATGACTGAAAAGCCGTGACTTAATTTGGGCCAAACCTCCTGAGCCTGATTACTCTGCAAACCCTCTACCTCTCACCTTTTACATTTACTTAACCACAGCGAGGATGTGCACTCCAAGCATCCGACATGCCAGTAAGCACAACACCCCTGAAACCCATGCCGCCCACTTCTTGGACGGCGATACCCAGGGGTTGGGTGGTCATGCTTCAGCCCAAGTGCCAGTAGCACATTCTCAACCCCAAGCGTCCCTAACACCTCAGACACCTAAACCCTAAACCCTTATAAAACCTAAACTCGAAACCCTAAACTCTAAACCTCAGACACCTGGTCCTTCAATTCCAAACCCAGCGGCTCGTGACTCCGCGCGACTCCCAGGCTCCGCAAGACCTCGAAGTCTCGAGAGAGCAGGGCTTTCAGCTGCAGTTCTCTCGTTATTGTTTGCGGATTTTTGGAGTCTGAGGCTTGTTCTTTGCAGCCTTCTTGACGGCTTCAGGATGTCACGGCCGTCTGTTAGAGGCGTGCTAGTGCAGATTGACGCATCTGTGGAGCTTGCGGGCTTATATTTCTTCGTTTAGGGTGCATGCTAGGGTTCGTGCCTCTTCAGGTTGTTTCTCTCTCCGGGTTGCTGAAAGTCCTCGGGGTCTCGGATGCGCAATCTAGCTTCGGCTTTTGGGATAACTTACAAAGACTGGCAAGAAACGAAGCTAGTAACAGCTAGTACGGTGCAAAGAGTAGCATGCAGCAATGCAGGTCTGATGGCTGATGATTTCGGCACTCACACTCGGACGAACCTAGGCGAGGTTCCTGGTACGGGGCGAGGGGGTTGAGGCTTTCATGACATCGTACAAACAGGCTTGAGACTGAGAAAGACAGGCTCAGGGTTTCCACTTGTTGTCATTGTCCGATGTCGAGAGCGCTTGGTTCACTGTCCCTCTCCAGAAAGGCCGGTAGACAGCGAAACCAGCATCGTAATGCAGAGCTCTCGAAGACAGATCTCGGTTCTAAACCCCGTATCCCATGGTCAAACCAAGTTAAGCCCGACTGGAACCCCAGCGCTGGATCACCAAGGTGCCCCTCGAAGAGCCAGAGCGGCCATCGCAGATGCTAGGAACAGGGACAGCACCTGGTCTTGAAGGAGGCGTGGCAAGAGCCATCACTTGTGTAGGGCTTGAGGATGCCGGCTGCACGTACTGTGCAGCCACGCCTTCTAACTAATCGAGACGGCCTCTCAACCCCAAAGAACCCTGAACCCCTAATGCCAACTTCTGCAGCTCCGGCACCACGCCCCGTGGTGCCAGACGACGTGCCAACCAGGCTGCCAAGAAAAGCCCAGCGCCTGCTTGACCCATCTACAAAGGCTAAGCGGTTTATAAGAGGTGTGTGTGTGTGTGTGTGTGTGTGCGTGTGCATCTACCCACCTACCTGCCTGTCTGCCTGCCTACCTACACAGACAAGACAGCAAGACGGACAAACAAACAGACAGGCAGGCAGGCAGACACACAAAGGCAGATATGTATGTACACATGCGTGTGTATGTATGTAATGCATGCATGCATGCATATGTATGCATGTATGTAGGTATGTATATATTGAGGTATGTAAGTATGTGTGTAAGCATGCATGTATCTATGTATGTATGTATGTATGTGTGTATGTATGTATGTATGTATGTATGTATGTATGCATGTATGCATGTATGCATGTAGTTCTGTATGTATGTATGTATGTATGTATGTATGTATGTATGTATGCATGTGTGTATGCATGTGTATGCGTGTGTGTGTGTATGTAAGTATGTATGTATCTATGCATGTGTGTATATGCATGTACGTATGTATGTATGCATGTGTGTATGTATGTATTTATGTGTGTCCGTGTGCTAATACACAGAGGGAGAGGGAGAGGGAGAGAAAGAGAGAGAGAGAGAGAGAGAGAGACCATCAAGGCATAAAGAATCAACGACGTACCTAACGAAACAAATGCAGCAATACAGAAACACAACAGAAAGCACGAAACAACCAGGCATAAACACAGCGGAAGACGTAAATAAAGAAAGAAAGAAAGAAAGACAGAAAGAAAGAACGAAAGAAAGAGTGTGCAGGCCTTGTAGGCTTCAAGGTTAGGTAAAGTTCGAGGCCCTTCAAGGTTCAAGGAAAGTATACATGTACGGGCGGATGTGTCCGTATGGGTATGTGTGTGTGGGTCTGCATATATTTGTATATAGACGAATATGTACATATTCCGTCACAACCGAGAAAGTGATAGATAGGACAGTGATAGGACCACGCCTTGAAACCGCCTACTACAACCATGTCGAGGGAACGAACCGCAGCGGGGGATGAACTCAATAGGGTGGCATCTCCGCGATCGCTTCGCTGCACACATCGGGTCTTTTGAGCTGCCCGTGAATCACTGAGGATCCCGTCTTAGGAGCCGATGCTTGCACTTATCGTGGCGGCCTTCCTGATCCTGGGGAAATCCCGTACATCAGATGAGTCGTGGAGTCAGTGCAACGGACACTAAAAAGCCGAATCCCTAAATTTAAACCCTACACCAAAACCATACCAAAACCTCAGCCCTCTATCTGACTCTACCCTATACCCTGAATCCTACAGATCCTATAGGCATCAAGCCCTCTATGCTAAAGCCTGAAGCTGATAAGTCTGAAGCCTTCAAAAACCTCAACAACCCTGAACCCAGATGCTAGCGCCTGTCAGAATCACGGAGACAACCTCGAGACCGCCAGCAGCCATCGAGGAGGAGCGGATAAGCAGGGGAACCTTATTTGGCGGTTAGCTTGTTTGCGTGGGGTTTAGCTTTTGTTTCATGCTCCTTGCTCCTGCTGCTCTAGGCTCCGACATGTATTACCCGATGCTTCCAGGGACCTTATTATTGGGCCCTTAAGGGGTCTAGGGCCCTAACTACAAGGTCCTTGGAAGCATAGGGTTAGTTTAGGGTTTTGACACTCACACTCGGCCAAAGCCTGGCAAGGTCTGCAGCGGGTTTAAGGGCTTGCCTATAGTCTCCATTGTAGTTCCTTTTGGGGGATACCTTATAGAATCCTTAATATATAGTTGGTTAAACCAAAAAGAGGAACTACAATGGAGAGTATAGGTGAGGTGTAACGTAGGAAAGCGTTTCAGGTCCATTCGTTGGTCACGGCCTCCCGATTTTTGGGTTGGGATGAAGGTTTCTTTGGTCTGGGTTGGGATGTGGACTTGAAGCCCTAAACCCGTACTTACCTTCGAGATTCTTTGGTGTTGGGGGCTGCGGGTGTAGGTCTCCAAGGGGCGTTGTTCGTAGAATAGGGTGCGGGCATGGGCCTAAGCTGAGTACCATGATCCTTGAAGTACACCAGCCCTGGCCCCTGAGATCCTGAACTCCGAACCCTTTTTTTGAACCCAGGCTCTTTGCAATCAGCTGGGGGGCAGGCATGACAATTGCACGCCTGTCTGGAGACTTGGGCAGGTAAACAACTCTCAAGGGAACTCCGAACCCTAAACCCTTAACCCTAAACCCATTGTACTCTACATGTTCAGCCTGAAATCCGGAAGCGCCAAACTCCAGGAGTCCCTTATCCTCTCCGAGGCCTGCACTAGGGCGCCCTGAACCGACAGCAGAAGCGTTGCCACCGCCGAGCCTACCACGGAACTGGAATGGGAGGGCGGGGAAGGCATTTTAAGGATGCATTTATAAGGGTAACTACAAGGGGGGACTACAAGGTCAAGTATCTAAGCTCCAGGGTTTAGTTTGGGAATTGCATATGCGGGTGCGCAGGGGCTCAACAGGCCCGTAGCAAAAGCGTATCAACCGCTCCGCTACCAGTGCAAGAATGCACTGGCAACGTCACTGCTTTTTGTGCTCGCTTGAGCCCAGTGCGGTCAGCTCAAAGCTGAGGTCAAGACTGCCAGCATGTGTGTCACATGCGCTCTGTACCTCCATGGTACCTACACGGAACCAGGAGTTTCACACAATGTCTGATTTTACGTTCTTCGCTTAGGGTGTTTCTTCTTTAGGGCGTCACCGTTCAGGGTCGGGACTTTCGAAGCTGACACCCCGAGAAGCGCCTGCCAGCAAATGACCAGACTCCTCACTACTCAAGTCCGCGCCGGGGTCCTCGGGGCTTCGCATGGTGGCCATGGTCCCATCCCTACTTTTCTGCTAGCAACTATTTGGGGGTTTGCGAAAAGAGGGGACCCTAATACAGTGCCCCAAATAGTAGGATTATAAGGACCCCAAAATAGGGTACCCCTTATTTTCGGAAACTGCTCTTTGCACGTCTCTACTAGGGTTCGGTATGCTCTATGTCCCGTTCTGACCCCTGCAGATTCAGGTTTGGGTTCCGGGCGCTTTGTCTGGTTTCGGGATTTGAGGATAGGACTCTGGCGGTTCGAGCTTGGGATCCTTCGACCTTCGGAGGTTGAGGCTCAACGTGCAGTAGATCTTGCGGCGGACACCATAGCCGCAGCCCCCCCCCAAAAAAAACAAAAAAACAAAAAAAAACATGCGAAGCTGCGATCGTAAACCACGGCCTTTAGCTAAAAGAGAACTACACTTTCTTGGCTACTGGAACGTAAGCCTTGAAAACCCACCAAACCCGTGCCTTTCCCTTACTGGTACCCTTGAAGAAAAGAACCCAGATCAAAAACTAGATACCTATCCCATTTTACTCGTATCACGACAAAGAACTTGATCCACCCCCACCGAACCTGACCGAAACTCCGAATTGCAAGAGCCTCGCTTCAAATGCCGAACCTCGAATCCGTAAGCCAAAAACCCAAACCCAACCCTCAAATCCTAAATCCATTGCATATCCTCTGCATCCAAAACCATGCTCAGCCTTTAAGCCTTGAGCCTTGAGACCCAAGTTCCTTTCATTTTCGGCCTGCCGCCTTATGTGACAATGGGAGCCCAATCTACCATGAACTAGGTTGCTGCAATAGGGTACTTGCTTCCGGGTCGATGACACCCAGCAAGGATAAGTGCTTCTTTAAGCTGGAAAATGGGTTCAAGTTTTCCCTATGGGCGCCCTCAGCACCCTAAACCCTCCACTGTAGTAACTTTTTTGGCTGCCTGCTATTTTATCCTAGGATCCTGACCACGAGATCGTAGGTACAAATACGAGTCGGCCGCCAGTTTGCCTTTTGCGTCTCCTATGGCCTATGGGACCCAAACATTACATATACAAAAACACATTCCGCTCCTCTGACTCCACCGGTCCGTGCAGCGTCTCCGCGGCACAAAGCTGCGCAGCGCAGGTCACACCGCCCTGACTCTAGGCGTCTACAGTAATTTAGGGGCCGTTATTTCTACACTTTAGACCCCCAAAGTAAGTATACTATTTGTATATTTGGAGCCCTGGAGTTCGAGGTTAAGACCTCCACACTACCCAACCCAGGCCCAATCACTCCCCATTTGCGAACCCCGGGCCCTTAACCAGTCGTCTGATGGAAAAAAAGATAGTAACGACTTGCCTATACTAGTAAAGTAAGGACCTTAATGAACGGTGTATCTCATTGCCGTGATGTAGGGGTTTTCGTTGTGCTCTATATACACACTGTCACCCACTAGAACAACTTTAACGGGGCTTCGCTTCACAACGCAAAACGCCCCAGGCCCAAGTACCATAAATGAGTTGGCCAAGAATGTACATGGGTCCGGGGCATTGGCAGTGCTAGCTGCAGGTTGTGGTGGTTGGCGAAACACACGGCCCAAGCCCACTAACTATGCTCCAGAGCTCTATTGCCAATGTGCTGACGATGTTTTAGGCATCTGGCTGCTTCGTACACATCACCTGGCTGGCTAGCAAAATTCACTAGCAGATAAACCTATCCTAAACCCTAAACTCTAAACCCTATATACAGGGTTCACAGTTTGGAGAGCTTGGCTGTATCCCTGAAGCTCTGACACCCCTCCACTCAATCAAGACCGTGGACCACCGCGAATCCAAAACCTCAAACTTTTGAGCCTTCCCACAGGGTCCAAAGTACCTATACAGTAGAATGTAGGGTTTCTATATTAGGAATCCTTATTATGGTTTGGGAAAGTATCCCCCATAGCAGTACCTAGGACCCTTTGGGCTTTCGCAATCCAAAAGTCCGAATCATTGCCGAACGCGGGTTGGATGCAACTGGAGGCCCACAACAACCGCTACGCTAGTGGATTCTGGGCACTGTAGGGTTTGCCCATAGTCTCCATTGTAGTTCCTTTTTGGGGATACCTTATAAAGTCCTTAATATATATTTGGTTAAACCCAAAAAAGGAACTACAATGGAGACTATAGGTGTGGTTTAAGGAGCAGGAACACACTATACAGGCAACTAAGCTTCAACACACGTCTTCGAAGCCGTGGCGCGACAATTACCAGCAGCGCCATCAGCGAGTCCTGTGCATGGCCGGCGATAAGCCTACCTATAGTCTCCATTGTAGTTCCTTTTTCTGGTTTAACCAATTATATATTAAGGATTTTATAAGGTATCCCCAAAAAGGAACTACAATGGAGACTATAGGTAGACCCTAAATGCCCTGCAGCTCACATCCGAAACTCTGCAGCGATCCGACCTTCAGCTACAAACTCAATAAAACAGGATCTCAACAGCAAGCTAGAAGCCTCTGTAAATGCAAAGTCCTGCTCTAAATGCAAGCCCGGCAGCACAACCGAAGATTGTTTATAGTCAGTTTAGTCATCGGCAACAAATGCTTCGTGTTGAGATTCTATACACTTTATACATTATCTTAAACGCCTTAATTCTCAACCCAGGACCCTAGTTTGCCTGAGGATCCTGATCCTACAACTTCCGGGCAACAACCCCAAACCTGAACGGGGAAAACCCCAAAGCCTCTAACCCCTAAACCCTAAACCCCTAAACCCCTAAACCCTAAACCCTAAACCCTAAACCCCTAAACCCCTAAACCCTAAACCCTCAAGCCTAAACCCCTAACCCCTAAACCCTAAACTTCGGCAGTGCCTCGTCTGCCCAGGACGAAAGGGGCCCGGCCAGGGATGGACCGAGCAAGGCTCCTCGGCAAACACATGGGAATACGTCGGCCATAGGGTTTAGGGTTTAGGGTTTAGGGGTTTAGGGTTTAGGGGTCTAGGGTTTAGGGGTTTAGGGTTTAGGGGTTTAGGGTTTGGGTGTTTAGGGTTTAGGGTTTAGGGGGATACGTCGGCCATAGGCCTACAAATGGAGGTTCCCCAGAGACTCCAAAACCCCTTAATTAAGGAATATACCTTAAATCATATTAGGGATCCTAGCATAATTTAAGGTATATTCCTTAATTAAGGGATATTGGAATCTCTGGGTCTATGGGGTGCCGTCATACTGTCTCAAAAGTCGCTGACAACAGGTGCAGGCAAACAGCAAATACCGTCAAATCTGCGCCCCTGCTTACATTAAAGGATCATGAGACCTAGGACGTACGGTTACAACCATGGAGCTCTAGGTCAATCATGTTATATCTACTCATATCACCCAATTCCTGTTCCGAAATGAAAACCCTAAATAATCGTCACGAACTCCCACCTCCTTGAATACTAACACCTTACAATGCCCTTACGAACGAACAAAACCCCCGGGGAAACGTGGGGGCAAAGGCTCAACAGAGCCCACAACCCAGGGTTCCCCAGCCCGGAACCCCTAGGTTCCTCAGTATCCTGTGCATGATCGAATATATGTTGTTTGAATGTGAATATGTATACATATATATATATATATACATATCATTATTATTGCTATTACTTTTCTTATTATGGTCATTATTCCTGTTGTAAACGATATATGGCTTCGCGGCCGTCGCAAGGATGGTGAACCTGGAAAACCAACAGTAAAACTAGCCTTTGGACAAAGCTTACAGGGACCCGACAAGATAACCGATAACCCAATAGGATCCCGATACCCTATAGGAACCCTATACGAATCATGGCGCCGAAGAAAGCGGCGCAGGCTCGCCAACCTGCCGTCTGCTTCCACCAAAGGCAAACTAATTAGAATGAGATTCTTTATTGGCATTCACAAATGTGTAAAAATGGTCTCACAAGTGTATAACTTTCTTTATTGGCATCCAGAAATCTTTAAAAATGGTCTCACAGGTGTATAACTTTTCTGTCTGAATGCAGGGCCTTGGGAAGGGGTCATGTGTGGCAAGGCTGTTCAGGGACTGAGGGGGAATGTGGAAAGTCGTTGTTATTCAGATTTCGAAAATGGTTGACAAAGCTTGTTTAGTTCAAGACAAAGGATTGGGTTTGGGTTTGAGAGGCAGGCATGGTTTCTTGAACTTTGCAAGATTTTCGCTGGGTGGAACTAAGGTTCCGAGGTTCAAGGTTCAGGGCATGTAACGAGTTCAGCCAGATAAATCACTTTCTGTCGTGTGTTCGGATTGACCCCCGCTGCCGACCATTAAGCGGAGTTACATTGGGTCTCCCTGTCGTGGGGGCAACAGGGCGGTTGGTCTCAACCTCTTCGGTTCAAGAAGAAGAAAAACATACAAAATTCCAACCACCCCGATACCAAAATGCTTCACTCATAGTCGAAGCAATGGGGCATAAGGTTCAAGGTGTGTAGGGACTGGTATGATTTGCCAGGGTTACAACTCATGCGAACTCTAAGCCCAAATCCCTGACACGGAACCCCCCGCGGAAGTCTCAAAACCATAAACACATAAGCCAGAACCCTCAAGTCCAACGATCGGCAGGATTTGGTAAGCAAACCTGAAGGCTGAAACCCAAGCCTCTGACTCCTAGAAACCCACAAAGCCCGACCCAAAGTCCCCAAAGAGCCCTCTGAAACGAGCACCTGCCCAACAAGGCCCGCCAAGCAGCAGGGAGTGAAGGAGTGGCACCTGAAGGGTCTCCGAAGCCAAGGTAAGCGTTTCGTGGTTTAGGGTTGCAGGGTTTAGGGCTTTAGTGGTTTGGGGCTATAAGTTCTAAGGGTTCATAGGGGCTCACGAAGTTTAGGGCTTGCAAGGTCCTTTGTTTAAGGTGAATTTCGGACTCTTACTACTTCTGTGCTTTTTGCGGCCTAAGCTTGTAGGGCTTCAGGAACGTTTGCGGTTTAGGAAACTCTGTGAAAAGCCATAGCACCCGTGAATATCTGGTGGAAGCTGACGCATGCACATGCCAACCTACGTCCCTAGCAGACATGTCATGTTCTCACGTGCTAATCTCGGTACAGTGCCATCCATTCGAGGCCAGACTTCAGTGCTCCTAAACCCCAGCCCCTGCGCACCTGAGACTCACATACGCAAAACCCCAAAAAACGCAACTGAGCACACGGAAACCCACTTAAGCCCTCAACACACCTCTTGGCGATCCCGGGTGCCTTCACGAGGGCGCTTGCAACGGCCCCGACATGGTAGCAAGTTCCCACCTCAACAAGACCACAAAAATCGAGAGTTTAGGCAGAAGATTTGGTCCTGAATGACTTCTCCTAGGGAATTGGGGAGGTGCGGGGCTTGACCTAGCACGACTCTAGTCGCTTTTGGAGCTGTCTTGCGTTCATGTTCGAGACCTGAGCCTGGTCTGGGTCTTCGAAACCCTGGGCTTGGAGGTGTGGTGGAGGTCGATTCTTTCAAAAGGTTTTGCACACGCCAGAGTCACGAGCAGCTGTGACCGCCAGACATAAAGCACTAGCCGTCAGCTCCTTGAGTAGGAAATTGGTCGACTTAGAATTAGAATATTAGAAGCCCTAAACCCTAAATACTAAACCGCTGCTAGCCCCTCGAATCTCAGAAACGGAATCATGCACAGATTCATAGCTCGGCCTCCGAAGTCCCGGCCAGCACCTATGAAAGCCCGACTCAGGTACTCAACTTGCATGTAAGCCTAGAGCAGAATACGGCATAGTATAACAATGATAACACACTAGTCTTGAAGCAAAGTATAACATAGTATACATATATGTATGTGGTATACACATACAGTATATTATACTGCCATATCACATGTTCAAATATGGTATAACCCAATATGGCTTTATGATTTTATAATCATGCGAGGCTCCCATAATCCCGGCTCCGTCTTGAAAGCGACAGCTGCCTCAGCAAAACGAAGCTACTTCGGTGCTTCTCGCGAAAATCCTAACTGTTTCAAGATCTCAGAATGCCCACGGGTAAGGTTCGCGGGTTTGTGTCACTGTGTGAGAGGGCATGTAGGTTTGAAATAGGGTAGCTAGAGGTCCTTCAAAAAGGCTAACCGTTTTGCTTGTTGAGGTCCACTTTGTAGACCTGAAAGCCTGCAATGCGAAGTTGAGGTCCACTTGGTAAACCTGAAAGCCTGCAATGCGAAGTACCGCTGTATGGCAGTTTCCGAAAATTAGGGTTCCTTATTTGGGAGTCCTTATCATGAGGATCCTACTATTTAGGGTCGTATATTAGGTACCCTATTTCCGGAAACCCCCATATACATTCAACCCCCTGAGTCCATCACAGCCTTCCATCGTCCGAAGCACGCGAATTGCTGTTTGAGCTCACTTATCGGCCCTACAGATCGTAATCTCTGAACCCCAAGCCCCTAAACCCCAAACCCTCAAGCCCTAAACCCAAAAACAAAAACCTTAAACCGTATAATACCCTAACCCTTTTGCATCCAGGACTCTTGTAAGCAGCCGGGAAACTCCACAAGACAGCGCCTAAACCCTCCAGCAGCACGCGTGGCTACTCTAACCCTAAACCCTAAACCTTAAACCACCCTAAACCCCGAAACCGAATAAGTAAAGCATCACAACTCGGATCACCGAGGCGCCCATGGCAGAGACAGCATCCTCGCAGCGGGGCTCACAAAACACCCTTACCCGTAGCCTTGAACCCCGGGTTTAGGGTTTAGGGTTTAGGGGGGTTTGGGCTTCCCTGAAAAGCTTATAGCCTTGAAACCCTAAAGATCTCTTATGAACCTCTCTGAAGCCCTGAAGATCCCTCATCAAGCTTATGAGCCTTAACCTGAAGAGCCTGAGTCGGCCCTGACTTTGGGACCCATGCAATGTCCCTTCTTTGGGATGACCGGGGCTTCGGTTCCGTCCTGGATACGCTTCATATCGAAACGGGACAGCAGGAATCAGGTCCCTTGACTTGCCGTGCTTAGGTCTCTCGGGGCTGCTGCAGGATTTGGCAATCTTCAGACGGCCATCTTTCTAGGCTTGTTTGGCTATTCGGCGACGACGCCCTGCTTTGAAGGCTGGGACCGCTCAAAACCCTGAGTCGTTTTTTGACGGTCCAAAGTCACAACAAGTGTCAACTTTCAGTTTCAATCGGGGCATTCCTCATCCAAACCTATACACAAGGATGTCAAGGGTGAAGGCTGGACTACCTATGTAGGCAGTCATTTCGGCTTCGGAGATGCATGGGGGGTATCAACGTCTAAATCCGAAATGACGGTATTCACGCCACAAACTTCGCCAAGGGTACGCAAGGCCAGCCGCGCTCAGCCGCGTCGCGGCGGCAGCGCTTCGAGTACGGAGGATGGGGAACCTGGGATATAGGGTTTAGGGTTATACCCTATCACTGTGGTTTCTGAGCTCACTAGACGAAGGATATCGAAGGATCAAGCTCTTCACCGCCAGGCAGTGACTCAAGCACACTGATGTAGGGCAGGCTTTTGGATGCTCCAGGCTGGCTTCGGCGGGATAATGTTCTTTGGGTGTGAGTTGTGGGTACATCTGATTAAGCAACTTGACACTGACACGGCTGCTTCCTCCGCGATCGTTTTCTTCCACGCTTCTGTCAAATGCGGCAAACTTTGGCATATGACATACCGCGACTCCGACGCGAAGAGTGTCGTTAGTTGTGAGATCGAGTAGCTCGATACGGAGGCTGGGGGCTGGTAGGGTGTGGGGCTTGTATCGCGTTTATATGTCCTGGAGTTTAGAGGGACTTGGAGATGGGACTTGGAGACTCGCTCCACAGCAAACTTCTGGCTCTGCAGTGCCTACACTTCGAAACAGTGCAGGGCTGGAGCTGCTGGCGTCTGCTGTCGAGAATGAAAGAGGCTTCGAAGTCACAGCATAGCTGTTTTGGTGCGTATCGGTGTGTCATGTCCGCGCGTGCTTCGCGCACTAGGGTGTAGGCAGACGAATCAAGTCCAGCTGCTCATACTCCCGGGCTTCGCTGCAAGGTGCTGTTTTCGAGATGCAGAGCCCTGCTCTCCCTGAACAGGCACCTGGAGGTTCTTGAGCAGTTCGGCCAATTTAGTCTTGGTGTCCGGATCCAGGTGGAAGTCTTTCCCTTTCCAGCGGCGCAAATCGCGAAGAAATCTAACGACCAATCAGTTTTGTGCGCAATGGCTGTAGAGATTTCGGCCACGACCATGGAGAGTATGGTCTCATACTGTTCCGCTGTCCCAGCAACATGTGTTCTGCTAGAACGAAGCTGGGAAAAGTAAAAACTCCCGCGAGTCTTTCTGAATGGCCCAACAGCGAGACGGCGAAAATGTCCAGATCGCCTAATTGGACATCTTCGTCGTTTCGCTGTTGGACCAAATCGCCTTGTGCGTACGGGACCGTTCCAAAAGGCCGAAACTGTTTATTAGGTTTGCACCAATATATTTTCCAGCTCTCGATCGATGCACTGCCTTCTCCTGAAGCGCCACTGGCGACCATCACAGCTGAGCGTGGAGTCCACAGCACAAGTCAAATTGAACGGTCGATCAAGCCGCAAACCCACTGATTCAACCACCGTCACAAGTTGAGTGTGAGAGTGTTCTTCCACCATATGGTTTCTGCTGCTGCATTGAAGAAGTGCATCCCGTAACGAGATGTGTGGAATGCTGTCCTTATGGGCACGTAGGGTTTGCGTTGAAGGAAATTCCTTCAGCGCAGGCCCTACCTGCCCCTCGCACCATGCCTGGTCTCCTTGGGAACCAAGCGTGATCCATAGGCCTGTCTGTGAAACCTCGCTACCGGGGTCCATCCAAATAGTGTCGTGCTCTAGGGCGATCAAAACCAAAAGCATTCCATCATAGCCTCTTGTGCCACCGAAAGCATAGCAATCACTGCTGATGCTTTTCTTCGGGCTCGAAAATTTGAGCTGCAGAGCCAAACCACCAAGCTTCGACCCCAGGGGTTCGAAACAGCGCGTCGTCCCGCGATAAGGAGGGCACATTAACAACTTCGAATTCCGATGCCTGTGGAGTGCAAAGCTCACGTAGCTTCGTGTCAAAACTATAGACCCTAAACCCTAAACCGAGACTATAGGCAGCTTCTGTCTCCTTGGCAAAGCTTCCGACAAACTGTTTGAACCCTTGGAACTTACCATCCGCCCGAAACTTCTGTCTCTTCTCATTCCAGTATGTAGGGGCCTAAATAATTAGAATAGGGTTTTGGGGCCCCTTATACTATATTTACAATGTACAATAAGGCTCAATAAGGAACCACCAGAATGTTATAGGTCATTATTCAGGCCCCTACATTATACTCCGCGGAATCCGCTTGTGGCAGACCGCAGCGGCTGCAAGGCTCTCTCCGCTCGCCTGTGTCGCAGGCACGAACGAAGCGGATGCGCAGCACAGACAAGTGGGGGTTTCCGAAAATAGGGGACCCTAAGAAAGTACCCTAAATAGCAGGATGCCTATCATAAGGACCCCAAAATAAGGTACCCCCAATTTTCTGAAACTCCCAAGTAAAGACTCGGTGCCGGCCATATCCTTCCCAGATCGCCCGGAGCGAGCAAATAATACTTGCACGATTGGAATGCCAGTAGCAGTAGCGCAAAGCCCATGCACAACATGCACCATGTGGATCGGCTTGGTCCCCGCGTGCGAGAAGAGGTCATGCTTGATAGGCTTTAACATGGGACTGAACAGCATGCTGGCCTTATTGGGGCACTTGACATGTAACGGCTGCCGAACAGGCACATTCGATTTTGTAGCATCTTGGAGTTGGATGTCTTTCTCGCAGGCTTCTGCATGATGAATGGGAGGTTCCTGAAGAATCGAAAGCGAAGAACCATGAACAGATTTTGAGGAATTTGGGGGAAGCTTGCGCAGGCTGGTCTGGAGTCTGGAGAGTATCCATACACGGTGCTGGATGTGGCAAATAGTCTACCAAGCTGTCCAGACGTACACTTTCAGCTGTGGAGAGCTGCTCAAGGCAGACTTCACATCTCTGAACCCTAAACCCTAAACCCTAAACCCCTAAAGCCTAAACTCTAGAATGAGGCTCAGAACTTCCCACAGCTGTCATGGCTTGCCTTCCCGATCCCGATCTTGGATGCAACCATTGAGTCGCCCCCTAACCCCCCAGGTGCCTACTATATAGGGTACTGGAGCCCCTATAAGGGCCCTATATAGTAGGTACCTGGAATTTAGGGTTATATATATATATATATATATTTTTTTTTTTTGTCTGGAGCCCCTATAAGGGCCCTATATAGTAGGTACCTGGGGGGTTAGGGTCGGATGTTGCAATATCGCTTTCGGGAACCAGAAATTCGGCTCCTTGGCGGTGCTAGGTTCCCCAGTAGCCCCCTCATAATAAGGGTACCCTTTTTCCTACTATTTGGTTTGAATAAGGGAACCCAAAAAGAAAAAGGGCAAAAGGGTACTACTTGGGAACCTAGGGTGGGTTTGAAAGGATTCAAGGTCTCGACCGCGAGGATTTGGTGTTTTTCAGGTAAGTCTACCCTGATCCCTAGCCCCAAACCTTCCAAACCCGAAAAGCCCTTTTGGCCCAAAAGGCACAGTTCCCCCAGCAATCTGTAGGATATATGCTAGATATAATAACTAGAGTATGCTTGTATTCTAAACAAATTAGGAGATCGAGGCTTCACGTTCAACAGGACCTCTCTGCAGCTGTGAGTGTATATGTCTGTCCACATGCTTATGCACTTGCGTGTCCTGCTGCATGTGGCGCTTGATCCTCGTTCGGGAAAGCCCTGGACCATCATGCCGAAGCCATGCGACAGTGCTGCCGTGGTCGCGAAACCTAACACAGGCCGCGCGAAGAAGAACATCACCTGAGAAGGCAGGGCTGGAGGCTGGAGGGCTTCAAGGATCAGGTTTTTGGGCTTCCGTTTTGGGTTTCATTGATCGCACGGTCTGGGGACGAGGACTCCAAGAATTCGGGGAACCTTACGGATTCAGAGTTCAGGGTTAAGGGCTTCGGAAGTTGAAGTCGTCTCGGACCCAAACCACGTCTCGCACAGCCGGGGGGACCACAACATCAATCGGTAGTGGAATGTGATAATGACATGCTTTGGATCCTCGCGCTGAAATTGACCCCAGGATTCAACGTTTGGCAAGTGTGGACAGCCCCCAACTTCGCGGCCTGGTTTTGAGGTTTGGTTTCACGGAAGTGTTGAAATTTGTAACATGCACTTATCGCCAGAGCTCGCAAAGAGAAGCCTTAAACGAGCTTTTAGAGAGTCGGGCCGCGGAGTACTCACCCTCGGCAGCGTGGGCTAAGATGGGCAACGTGATGACCTGCAGGCACTTCGGGGAAAAGCGTAAACCCTCAACCCTGAGCCTTATAAGCCCCAAAACCTCAACCTTCAACTCGAAACCCTCAGGTGTGGGAAAGCCTTACGGGGTGGGCAGATGCTATTGGCGGTTCTAGGGGGTCCCAAGTATGAAGGCTGTATCGTTTTGTGAAAGGGTCCATGCACCAATGTAGCCCATGCAGTAGATGTGTTGAGCTTGAGGTGCCCAGTTCGACAGGAATCCCTGTAAGGCCCGTGTACCATATATATATATATATACACACACACACACACCTTTACCCTAACCCCCCAGGTACCTACTATATAGGGTACTAGAGCCCCTAAGGCCCTATATAGTAGGTACCTGGAATTTAAGGTTATATATATATATATATTTTGTGTAGTGTGTGTGTATATATATAAATATATATGCATATACAGATATACAGAGAAGAGGCTCTCGGACCTTTGCGAAGAAGCGATGCGCGTTGGATTGACAGGGGCGACAATGCCACTTCTGCGTTCGAAACGACGCCTCGACGAAGCTGTCCACAGCAATGGCCGCCACGGCGCTGACCCTTAGAAAGCAGGCCAGCTCCCAATGAAGCCTAGCTTCGATAGAATCGAAACAATCTCCGTGTGGGCCCGAATAAGGAAACCCTTTTCATTGACTATAGATCCCTATTGTTGCAACTTGAACTTAGTTCCTCAACCCGAGCCCAGGAAGCGTGGTATGGTTTGAGGTGGCCTACACCCTTGATGCCACACGACTTTCTACTTTACCTTTGCCTCTTTCCCATCGTTCGCAGCATCTCTCGTTCTTTTGGCTCAAGGCCGCTCGAACGTAACAGCAGCGGAAGATTACACAATACAGAAGCGAACTTGCCAGGTTAGGGGTAGTTGGTTTGATTCGTTCAGGCTACAGGGCTCATACGGGTTGTAACGTTTCGAAGAGTCACGCTGAGCATGCGACAGGAGGATGGCAGGATCGTCACTCGGAGAGCTACGTTCCGATCCTTCTGAGAAAATGAAAAGCTTGTACAAGAAGGCTTGCAATGAAGCCTAGAACTTCCTCGAGGCAATTCCACGTTGTTCAACAAGCCTGTTGCCACTTCACCTATAGCCAAGTACCATACATCAGCCAGAGTGGCGTGAACAGAAGACGAGTCGACTTCCCCGAGGCAGCTGTCGCCTTCGTCTAAGGGCCAATGTACCCGAAGTGTTCCGTCAAGGGTATCCTTTTAGGGGTTCGACAAGGGCTCTAAAAGGGTTTAGAGGGCATAGAAGTCATAGAAGTCCAGGTAATGTACCGTCATGTAGTGCATACTTTGGCTCTATTGAAAGGGCTTCTGTGGAAGTGCTTCAGGCCCAGTGTGTACACTAAGTCAGAATTCGAGCAAGTCGGGGTCGTCTTGCGGCAGCACTGGCGGGCACCAGACGCTTGACAGGTTTTGGGCTGAGGGTGAAACAACTTATGAAGTAACTAGCTACAAGGGTAGTTCTCTTAATTAGGGTCCCCTTCTGGGTCCCCAATATAGTACGGCACCCCTAAAAAACGACCCTAAAAGGGACCCTAATTTAGAGAACTACCCACAAGAAATGGCTTCGTGGGATTATGCACAGCATGTTTTTTTTTTGATATGTTTCCTTGAAGGTTCGATCCTTGGCCGCCCTCGGGATTTTGGATCTTGCATTTCGGTTCATCTACGGTGCACCACGGCCCTTTTCCAAGTATGGATAAGACGGTGCAAGACATCGCAACCATTTGAGATATGTAGAAATCAATCCGAAACGCTGTCTCCTGGCTGATAGACGTGCCTGTAGCTCCCACCACTGCAATAGGTGGGCCATGACGCCAGGAACACAACGCATACCCAGTAAAACCGCAAAACCCTATACGCCTACGCAACCGCTGTCCTAGGCCGTAAGCCCAGAGAGTGATCTCAAATTCTTGCCTCATCGCCGACCTCTCCGGCATTCCGATGGAGAGCAAGCTTCATCTTGGCCGCGGCAAAGAGGTGTGGGGTGTTAACGTTCAGGATTTTCGAGGTTGATCGATTACGGGCTAGGGTTCTTTTGGACTCTCGGTTTGAGGTGGCCGGAGGCCAGAAAGGGGCTCTCAAGATAGTTGGGGTCGGTGGCATGGGCCACTCACGACCGAAAGCCTACCTGCTAAACCCGCCTTTGGCTTCCCGTGAAAGGGGCCCGGATACAGGGCGGATGCTCTAGAGCCAGCTACAAAGAAAATGGCTTTGAGGCGTCTGAGGTATCCATCTGAATGTGTTGTGTCGGGATCATTGACGCCATGTCCTCGCTGCACATTCTCATATCCCCATGCCTCGCCGTAGAGGCCGTCATCATGCTCATCACCTTCAACAACAACCACTTCTTCAAGTCATCACCTTACCTCATGGCCATTATCATAGACACGGTCAAACTCGAATTTCGGGCAGAACTTTGGGGTTCTGCTTTGGCGATTCTGGTGCCTTCGCAACCGGGCATTAGGAACTTATCGTCTCAACTACTAAGTTGCTCTAAGTTCTTCGGGCGCTGGGTTTCGAACTTCGAAGAAAAGGTTCAGCGAGGGTTAACATGCCTTTCAGAACGTTAAAATCATCGCAGGTGCACATGTAGGAGACCATAACTATCTCGCTGAAACTTTACATCACCGAGACTAACGCCAAACTTAATCAACTCAAGACCTTCATGCCACCTCCGCCCACACCACTGCCCACCTACAACTCGAGTTACGCTCTTCCTGGCTCCCAGCTCCCAACCTCCCCGCTGCCCCGACCCTCCAACCACCCAACCGAGCAGCAGCCGCGCCGGCGGCAGCGGCACAAATGGCCAGCCTCGCCATCCGAGAGCGATTCCAACAACATGTTATATTCAGTATGGCGACTCCTCAGTAGTCTCGGAGATGCTTTTTCAGGTTGAGGTTCAGTTGCGAATACACACACACACACACACATACTCAGAGTAGTACTACTTGCAATACTTTCCTTGGGGTTCCTGGATGAATTTATGGCAACCCGGTGCCGGGTGCAAGCCGAGGGTATGGATTGACAGAAAGCACGGTTTCAAAGTCTCAAACTGGGCTTGGGTTGTAGGGCTCAGGATTGAATCCAGGCTTTCAGGGTGAGGGCTTCATGGTTTCTTTTCCAAGGCGAGCTTGCCTGCTGATACATGTTGTCTTGGTGCCATCAATCCCGAGCTGAGCAGCAGAGCGCCGGAGACGAAGATGGTGGAGGCCGCAATCGGGCCTCTCGGTTGAGAGGTAGGTTCTTGCTTGCTGGACGTTGGCAGCGACGCTGGAGTGCCATTTGTCTGATGTCTGCCCTTGGGGCTTCGGGCTTGAGGCAGAGATGGGCCCAGGAGCTGAAAAAAGGACTTCTTCTTTGCCGGCCTAGAAACAAATCACCTTCACTCACCCAAAACCCGAAGAACACAGCAAAACTGCGAGCCTGCCTGAGCGCTGCCTAAAGCGAAATCAAGCTCCAGCCCCGAAGAGAAATGGCTGAATATTCCCTCTCCCTCCCTCCCTCCCTCCCTCCCTCCCCCCCTCCCTTCCTCCCCCTCCCCCTTTCCCTCTAGTTCCGCTTCCAGAGATTCCTCGGAGCTCTGCCCCCTATCATAGGTAATTTGAAACTTCCTGTACCCAGATATGCTAACATCCCTCAATCAGGGAAGACGGCTCTAAGTCAATTTCTTGGATTTAGGGAATGTCCCTTACTCAAGGGCTTGGGCTGTTTGACGCTCTTTGGATACTTGCCCTAAATCCTAACAGCCCCAGGCCATCACACGCCCTTAGGGACCCCAAGCCCTAAGCCCTAAATCCTAAGAGCCCTACAGCCCCTACTTGGAGGATCATGGGACTTAGTAAGTAAGGTTATATGTCCCCTAATTGGGATTATAAGTATAGTTACCTTTAGTTATAACCCCACTTACTAAGTCCCATGATCCTTTAAGTAGGGACTGTAGCAGCTTCGCCTGCCATGGTCGCGGAGGGTCCGATGGGTTTCGCCCTTCCGCCATGGAACGTGAAAAGAGCCAGAGTGGCTGCGACGCTCGGGCTCTGGTGGAGGGATTGTTCATTCAGGGTTATGGGTGCTTGGGGTTTAGGGTTTAGGGATGGGTCTATAGAGCTTTTAGCTGATAGCGGCTGAGGCTCAACATATCCCAAACGCCGCTCGAAAGCCCTTAAATGTAGGTCCTCAACGCTTTCGGGAAAGGCAAAGATTCGCTGTCGTGTTTCGAACAGTTTGCCTCCCTCAATCGCTAGGGTAGAAGAAGGTCCTGAGCAAGAAGCAGTAACAGCACTCCATCGGAATCGGACTCCCCAATATACTTATTAGCACACAGCCTCCGCTCCCCCTCTTCCAAACCAGAAAACCTTCGAGTGTAATTTACCCATAGGCCCCATAGTAGTTCCTTTTTGGGGTTCATATTTAGAAATCCTATAAAGGTAATCCCAAAAAGGAACTACTATGGGGCCTATGGGTATATTAGGTCCAGGTTTAAGAGGTTTGGACCCTGTGCCGGGAGCCTGGGTTTACGACCTCTGCTTCGACCCGACAGGTTTCGGATGCTGACTAAGGTCTACATGTAGCAGCCCAAAAACCTGGCGTATCCAGGGCTCCTTTATAAGATGTCCTTAGATATTCTCTTACTAAAGATAGGCTTAGAGGGTTCTTCGGATGCAGGTAGGCCTTAGAGGGTTCATTGTCCACGGCTGCAAGCAGTGGAGGTGTTCTGTCTGATCCTTGTGTTTTATTTAAGGCTCAAGGTGACCAAGCCGTCCTGCTGTTAGTCCTCGCGGCAAGCATGGGACCATTCCCGTTTCCGCCCAAGGAAAGGGTTTGAGTGCGCTGGGCCTAAGTGAAGCTTAGGCCTTAAGGTTTGCAGTGCAATAGTGCGCTGCACCGCTACTGGTAGAAAGAACTGAAGACCGTACTAACACACTAAATTCTGAATTTCACTCATCCCCACATTCCGATCCCTGAAGCATCGAAAGTCAGTCTATGCTGAAGGCAAGCTGGCCAGCGCGGCCTGAGCCAAGCCCAGAACCGGACGCCTGAAGCAGGACGAGAGGCATCATCAGAGCTAGTTTTCTGAGTCTTGCCTTTTACTGGCAAAGTCAATACTAGCCGCTCTGAGTGATGCTAGTAATTCTCGACATGGCTTTTATAGCTTGTAGCTACCTCGATCAACTGTTTATCCTGATCAAATCTATACTAAAATTAATGCTTAATGTTGAGAAATTATTCGAAGCCCGAGTCTGTTTGCTACGAGGATGGGGTGACTTACCAGAGACTACTGAAAACCTCGTGTGCTGACTTAGAACACTTCGCACAAGGTGGGGTCTAAAGTTCCTTAGAGAATCCGAATCCGCTTAATCCAATTCAGGAGCACACAAAAGTTGTGAAGTCCTTCATATGGTTTATCGTATACCAATCTCTGGCTTCTTCATCCATGGAATATCGTGGTTTATCCACGGAACATCGGGTTGTTTGGGGCTTCCGATGGTCAAAGCCTTCTCTGTAAGACATGCGGGACACGAGTATCACAGCAATTTGGGCAAGAAAGCGCATGTGTTTAAGTTCCTCCGCAGTTGGGCCCTTATCAAGCTTCTCCGTGTGGCGAGTTTTCGCTCGATTTGAGACGCGCATGGCATCGTATGAAGGACCTGCTACCAGAGATGATCTGAAAGGGATCTATTGGGCCGGGGCTTCCTACACGTTAGATTCGGGTCGGCTGGATACTATGAAATTTACCAAGGAACCCTCGAGGCCAGCATCCTGGGTGGATGGCTTACAGAGGATACGCCGTTACGCAGCGTGGATGCCCGGTATGTTGAGAAGCTGTTGTGTTAATCCCCTGGACCGAGAGACTTGCACGGGTAACAGCGGTTCTGAGCAAAAAACCAGCTCCCCACCGCAAGGTGAGAAACCAAATCTTCCCCTAGGCTTCCAAGGACCTTATAGTTAGGGCCCTGGACCCCTTAAGGACCCAATAATAAGGTCCCTGGAAGCCTATAGGGTTCTATTCAACCGCAGGAGTCTGTATCGGGTACTCTATAGGGCGTTGAGTCTCAGGGCTTGGGGCATAATTTTTGTGCCCAGGCCTGGTGTCTAATTAGGGTCTATCGGGTTTTCCAAAGTCTGACCACTCCTGCCTAAACCCTAAACCCTAAACCCTAAACCCTAACCCTAAACCCTAAACCCTTTTTTGAACCCAGTCTCGAACCCTAAACCCTAAACCCTAAACCCAAACAAACAGCAGGCGCCTGCAGCTGACTTTGCGCCGGCCTCAGGTCCGACTCAGGGCGCAGACTCCAACGCCAAACCCGTGAGGCCTGAGGCCTTGAGTCTTCTGATACGAAACTCAAGAGCCCCTTATAGGGGTTTTCATGGTTTAGGGTTTAGGGTTTAGGGTAAGACTGCAATTTAACACCTTCATTTCCCTTCCAAACAAAGACAACACACCCTGACCGTTCGGTTCTCGAGGCTGAAGCGCTCGGGTGGACTCTGAACTTGATGAAGGAGCCCGCCTTCATACTACTCATCACCGCAACAGCAGCCATATAAGACCGAACCGTTGTACAACCCTGTAGAAAATTAAAGCCTACACCCTATAAGCAACTGGCTTGCAACGTCACGCCAGGACAGCTGCAACTGCTCAGCCCAAAACCCTAAACTCTAGACCCTCTAAGCCATAATCCTAACCTAAACCCCAACCTAGCCTTAAGCCCAAACCGAAACCCTAAACTCTAGACTCTAATATGCCCTAACCCGAATCTAAACCCCAACCCTTAGCCCCACAGTACAACCCTAAAAGTTGGAAACCCAATAGCCTCAATCCTTAAGAGTAATGCATAGGGAATCTCAGCATTAATTGTCCTTAATCCGGTTTCCAACTTTTTTGGGGCTTACTATAAACCCTAAACCCCTAAACCCTAAACCCTAAACCCTAAACCCCTAAACCGTGCACCTGCCCTCCTTGGGTTCCCGGGCGTCCCCAAGGGCGACGGATCGCCGAAGGATCGCAGCGAGGAGGCGCCGAAAGACTCGGCGTCCGAGCCCTGAGGGGTTTAGGGAGTTTAGGGTTAGCGGCTTAGGAGTTTAGGAGTTTAGGGTTAGTGGTTTAGGGTTTATAGGGTTTAGGGTTTAGGGTTTAGGGTTAGCGGCTTAGGAGTTTAGGAGTTTAGGGTTAGTGGTTTAGGGCTTATAGGGTTTAGGGTTTAGGGTTTAGGGTTAGTGGTTTAGGAGTTTAGGGTTTAAGGCTAGTGGTTTAGGAGTTTAGGGCTTAGGGCTAGTGGTTTGGGAGTTTAGGGTTTAGGGTTATAGTGGTTTAGGGGCTTAAAGATTTGAGGTTTAGGGTTTAGTGTTTCGGAATCAGTTAGTTAGGGGTCTAGGATTTGACGATTTAGGGCCTAGGGATTCGGAACTAGTTTAAGGTTTAGGATTGATTCGTTTGTTTTACAGAAATGCTTCTTTCATAATCTGCTATGGATTGTAAAGGATCTTTGCAATAAGGGTGTTTGTTTTAAATGCTTCTCTTTCATAACCTGCTATGGGACTTGTGATCAGGCTTAAGAGTTGAGGGCTTCGAGGGGGTTTAGGAATAGCGGCTGCCATGTTTACATCGCTCAGTTCGTCCAAGTGTTAACTTGGCCATGGCTTGGGCTTGGCTTCTGGGCCGTCAGGGCCGGGGTGTCGAGCGTCGGGGGTAGGGGGGTTCCTGTTTCTTCAACTCATGCAGTTAAGCGTCTGCGGATCAGCATTCATTCTGCATCCTGTTTCTGGGAAGGGGATGCGGTATGTCAAGAGAAGGAGCAAAGGGAGAGGGAGAGAGAGCGAGAGACACACACACACACACAACAGAAAACAACACCAGAAACACAGAACCCAAAAAACTTTAAAGCCTTAACACCCTAAAGCCCTTCCACGACACAAATGCTTTGCGGCCCCTGGTCCCAAATTCCTATCACCTCGAAAAACCCTTCACACTAAACCTTCCAAATATCTGAAACGTCTAAAATCCGCACCCCATGGCGCTTTAGCGGGCCCCCTTCCCCATGCGGACGCCTCCGATAGGGACTCCTCTGTGTCGCAGTGTACGGAAGGTGCCGAGGGCGTCCTCTGTGCTTCACCGCTTGGGCTGAATAGTTCTCGGCGCTGCCTTCAACCGCAACTACCGAGTATGAAACATAAACAATCACCTGCTGATAAATAGCAGCATGAAGTGATCTCTCGCAGCTTGGGGTTACAGCGGTTCTTATCAGAAGGTATCCCTAGGATGGCTATTTGTAGCTACAAGTCAGGGGACCCCAATCTAGGGCGGCTGGTGCCCACAACGTGGAATGAGGTTTGGGGTAGAAGCTGGGTGGTATGTCCGGCCGGCACCGTAGCTCATCAGCCGTGAGCCCCAACACTATTTTGCACACCGGAGACTTGAGGCGACGAAGGCTTGGTCTTGGTTCGTTTTAGGGCTGACGGCTTACTGCTCATTGCCTGTTTGGGTATCGGACAAGGAAACCCCGATACACCCTACCAAAAGTTGGCCCTTCAACAAGGACCGAATTCTGACAAAACCTGCGAGACAACGGACGGACAGCAAGTTTTATGTAGCCTTGTTGCACTCAGCACCCTCAGCGAGCCCCTGCCGTGGCCTACAGCCATCTTCGGGGTCTTCCGGAGTGCCTCGGCAACACGGTTTAGGAGTTGGGGGGCTCAAGGCTTGGGGGTTTCATTATAAGAAAATGTATAAGACAACACTTGCATCTGGTCTGCAGCGACTCAAGCCGGGACAGATTGGGGGCTAAAGCCGCGAAGTCCAAAACCTTGCCATAAACCTCTTCTGGCTCAACCTCTTCGAACTCAACCTCTTGACCTTGGACACTAAACGCACTGCCAAACCCAAACAGGCACCCTACACCCTAAACTATAAATCCTATAATCTCTACAAACCCTAATCCCTATAAGCCCTATCGGCCATATAAGCTCTATACCGATAGGCTCCATTGTAGTTCCTTTTCGTGGTTCTCATTTGGAACCCTATAAGGTACTCCCCAAAAGGAACTACAATGGAGCCTATGGGTAAACCCTAAGCCCTTTATAAACCCTAAACCCTTAACCCTGAGCCCTATACCCTAAATCCTAAAGCCTAAGCCCCTACATGTAAACCCCTAAACGATAAACCCTAAAGCCCTGAAGCCCTAAAACCTAAACCCTAAAACCCTGAAACCCGTATAAACCTTAAAGTTTAAAGCCTAAACCCCTAAACCCTAAACCCTAAAACCCCAAACCGATTGTTTCCTGGGCTTCTCACTGCGCGCAGACGCGAACATTTCGGAGGTGCGAGGTGAAGCAGCCGGGGCAGGACCTCCGCGGCTTTCTTACTTCCCCAATAAGCCAGGTTTAGGGTTCAGGAACTATAAGAATTAGGGCTTTAGGGCTTTAAGGTTTTAGGGTTTAGGGCTTTAGGGTTTAGGGCTTTAAGGTTTTAGGCTTCAGGGCTTTAGGGTTTTAGGGTTTAAAGCTTTAGGGTTTTAGGGTTTCGGGTTGGACAAAACGTGAGACGTGTCTCATGGGGTCTCACCATAAACCCAAGCACACCGAATCCACACTGCCCATAGAAAAACGAATGCTATGGAAGCTGAAGCTACTCCCGAAACTTGTCCCAGCCTGTACAGATAAGCAACCAAGATCAAGATCGTGCTGCAGTTTCTAGGACCCTGTACCTTTTCCCTAAACCCTAAGCCCTAAAGCCCAGGCCTAGGCCGCACATTGCCCAGCCTCAAGAGCCCGCCCTAAACCCTAAACCCTAAACCCTAAATCTTAAACCCTAAACCCCAAACCCTAAACCCTGAACCCTAAACCCCTAAACCTTATCCCTTCAGATCGCTACGTTCAGCCCTTAACTCTGGGCCTGTGTCCCGTTGAACCCTCGAGGCATGCCCTGAACGACCAGGGTTTGGTGAAATCATGGGCCCTTTGGGCCATTTGGGGCCTGGGGTTTTGGGTTTAGGTTGCTTGGTTGGTTGAGGTTTTTGTTTTTTTTTGGGGTGGTTTAGGGTTTAGGGTTCCACCCTGGGTCTCAATACTCAAGGCGGTCCGGAGCTCAGCATCACACCTGGCCGCTCAGTCGCGGCCGGCGCCTGGCGAGGCGGAGTGGAGGATTTTGGGCTGAGGGCTTTCAAGGCGCGGTGTCTTGAGTCTTGAGGTGGCGTTAAGTTTTAAGTTCAAGATTCAGGGCTCAGGTGGGCAAAGGATTTAGGCATTTTGGCTTTATAAGCAAAGAGTTCCGGATTTTGGGGGTTGATGGTTTAGGCCTTACCAGCAGCGGTTCGTAAGAGCTGGAAGAGTTTTAGGATCCGCATTTGGGCCCCAGTGTGTGGGCAGCTCTTCGTTGTGCCAACAAAACAAACCACACACAACTTAGATTCAACTGTGGGTGGTCACTGACTTTTTTAGTGCAAGGTAAGGGATCATCACAAGTGCTACGACAAGGCCGTGTCCAATACTAAACCCTTATCTGTAAACACATACCCTGACCCTAAATTTTCTTCAAACCGTAAACCCTAAACCGTACACCCTAAACTTTCTTCAAACCGTAAACGTAGAGGACTCCGTCCGCTCCGTTTCTGGGGGCTTCGGGGAGGGAGACGCCGGGTCGCCCGCACACATGCGCAATACAGCTTCAATAACGTGTAGGGGCCTTACTAATCAGAAACGGGTTTTGGGGCATATTATACTGTAGTTCTAATAAGGAACCAACTTCAATAAAGTAGGGGCCTTAACAATTAGAACAGGGTTTGGGGGCATATTATACTGTTATAATAAGGAGCCTCGAAGATGGTATAGGTTAAGGCCCCTATACCACATGAATCTGGTTTATGTCTGAGTCTTATATGTAGTAAGCCCCCGGAAGCAGCCAGAAATCTCGTGTCTTGGCTTTGGAGCGAGGGACCTGATCTTTATAGCCACGGCGAAGAAGCGCAATTGTTAGAAAACGGAGCGTTCCTTAAC
>CAJNDV010014836.1:8470-22555 GCA_905221635.1 Symbiodinium sp. CCMP2456 | reverse complement strand
CGTTCCTGTGACAGAATGCTTAACAGCAATGCAAATATCGTTCAAATATCCATAGCCACTACACACCATAAACCCGAAGGCGATAAATCCGTAAACACGTTCAATGGCAAGACACCCACACACACACACACCCTGCAGCCAATATATGGCTACATAGCTCGCTCTGAACCTGACTTGTACGAACCCTGAAGCAAGCCAAGATTGAAGCTCCGCTAAGCAAGGGGGCAGTCACTCCCGTTCAGGGTTGGTGCTGAAGGGGCAACTTCCCTCGTCCAGTATCTTCGCATTTGGGATCGAATAAGGCCGTTGGCCACCAGCTGCGATGGGGGCGAAAAGGGAGTTTCAAACAGTAAGGCTCCGAAAACAAACCGTGGATACTATGTACGGTGGGATCATTGCTTGAAGGGCCCCAAGAGCCTAATTGCTAGGATCCGTACTTGAAGTGCCCTGATGCAAGCCCCATAAGTCTTGAGGTCCTCATCATTCGAAGGGCGTTAAGCAAGGCTCCCAAGATGGGCCCTAATTTAAAGCAAGCCCTATACATTCCGAAAATTCCCGAAAATTAGGGGATCCGAATTATTGCAATTTCCCTAACTTAAAGCAAGCCCTACATTCCCGAAAATCAGGGGATCCGAACTATATGGCAAGGGCCCGGAACAAGGAGGCAACTCCCAGGATCCCCCTGATGGGCAGTGGCTGCTTGCCTGCTCTTCTTGCGCCTGCCTGCGCGGGGCTCTACCCAGACTTTTCGGCAAAATTGTTTTCCGGTTTTCTGTGATCAGCTGCTATCGCGGCACCCGGATGGCTTGGCAAGAGGCCGAGAGAGCTTCACATCCGCTTACATTGAGATCGCCAGCCACATGACTGGAAAGCATATCCTAGTCCACAATATGCCACAATCCCGCGTTCTGAACTGCCAGGCTTTTTTGGCAAGGGCTCTCATGCACAGCACCGTCAAATCTAAGTGCTAGAACCCGGCAGCCGAGCCTATGGAGGTGCAGCCCCACCGAAGCGGCCTCGGACTGCCCACAGCTTTTCGCTTGCAGCGTCTGACTCTGCTGAAGGTCATCATCCTACTGAGGGACAAAAATTTCCTCGATGTACCATAGTTGTTTATGGCACGTACGATGATGCAAGTTAAGCTCGAACAAGCGTTGAGTCACATGGCTGCTCTACCGGAGCGCTTTCTAGACCGACATTTCGGAGACCTTACGCACTGGGAAGCGAAGCTACCGCTTCCAACTAGCTCTGGATGTAGAATAGGGTTTTGGGAGATATGTTCTGGTTTACTCATAACAGGGCACCCGAAAACCAGTATTCGTAACTGTCCAGGCACCTAGATTGTGCTTGTTGCCTCATGACAGATATCGATATGGGGTTCCGCCAAGTACGGGGCTCAATGGCAATTCTCTCCTTTTGGCCAGCAAGATCAATACTCTTTATGCTACCATGGACTGTGGTATGCAAAACCCTAAACCCTAAACCCTTAAACATGCATGAGCATAGGCCCGTTGGGGTGGACGCTTCGGCATGGCAACGAGCTGAGCGCCGAGGCGGAAAAGCTCCAGTCCATCGCATCTGCCTTCCCAGCTCAGGCTTCCACGTTTTAAGGACCTCTCTTTAGGGGTTCATCTAGGGTTTAGGGTTTAGGGTCATGTCAAAGCTAAGGGTGCCTTATGTCAGAGGCTCTCATGACCAGGGCCCAGGAATTATTTCCTAACAGATGCTTCTTTCGACTCGCACACTCGCACAAGGCAGGCACGGATCCATGAGTTGGCATGGCTAATGTGACCATAACTGGGTTGTAGTTCCCGGGCCCTTGGAAAGTGTTTATGAATAGGTACCTCTATAGGAACCATAAGGGTAATTAGCAAGCTTCCCGAAGAGTGCCACCCAGATAAGGTGAATTGATGTCAATATGCCGAACTGCCACTTATGGCCGGCTCCAGGGATCTTCCATCCTAGGATTGCAGCAATCTACAGGAGCCGCAAGCATGCCCCGAGACAAGGGTGCAATCTTCTATCCTGAATCTAGGGAATCTAAGCCCTAGCCCGCACCCGAAACCTGCAATGTCAGAATCCCGTACCAACGTACTCCAGTATTGAATCGAATCCCCACACCCCCAACTGCACGACCCATACCCTAGGCCGAAAATATTGAAACCCGAAACCCTCAACCCGGTCCGCTTTCCGGGTCCCAGGCCCCGGATGTGGAGGTTAGCTGCCGATCCGCCTGAAATCGTAAGCCTGCGATCGGGAGTGTTTGAGGGTTGCCCCTCATGGGGTAAGACTGCCCAACGCTACTTGAGTCAGGATTGTGGTGCTCCGGGAAGTGGTGACCCAAACAAGCAACATCCACAAACCTGAAGGCCCTTGCAGGCCAAAGCCTGACATCCCAGGACGCAAGGCCTAAACCAGCTTTAGACGAAACCCTGAACCATCTTGGTTCGCCGGAACCTCTAGCCTTAGGAAGGGTTCTGAAGTTTGGTGTTTTGGCTTCACAGGGTTGCAGCAATCGCTCTCGGGCAAGAGGCGAGGTTCCAAATACTTGCGGGCTTGGAGGTCCGTTGGATCCCGCGGTACCTCCTATTCAGGCTGGAGAGAGGACTATATAGGGGTCTTGTAACTAGGACCTTGATAATTTTGATTGACTTGGTTGGGTTTGCGGGGTATATCATGGCAGGAGTATACTCAGGAACCCTAAGACTTAATGTCCTTCATTGATTCGGGCAGCTGTATTCTACTATTTTGCAAAGGAGCCCAAGGAGGAAAACAACAACAAAAAACAAAAGCTGGCCCCTAGAACACACTGTGCATAATAATTTATGGCCTGCCTCACCTGCAAAAAAAGGGTCCCCAAATCCTAAACCCTAAACCGTTTAGGGTTTAGGGTTCTTCGATGAAGCCCCGACCGGCAGTGCACGTCCTCGGGCCCTCAGTCCTAAATAGGATAGGGGCCTTAATAATCAGAATAGGGTTCTGGGGTCCTTTCAAAACTAGTATAGGTAATTATTGAAGACCCTATAGTGCGGTTTAGGGTTTAGGGTCTGTGGGGTTTAAGGTTCGAGGGTGTAGGGCCCATGAGGTTTAGGGTGTCAAGGTTTGGAGTTTAGGGTTTAGGAACACCAAATCCGGTGCTCTACGGTCCTCAACCTCAAGAGCCAAAACTGTGAAACTCTAAACATCTCTACAAGCTGAACCTCACCACTTTAAGCCCTAAACCCTGAAGTGTACCATAAAAACCCGAGAAGATTCCTAATGTCAATCCTGTCCTTCAGAGCAGGGACGGATGTGAACAACTGAAACTAGCAGGGCTAGGGCCCGGTTCAGATTCTTAGGAGTTTAGGGTTTAGGGTTTAGGGGTTGGGTTTGGGGGTTTAGGGGTTGGGTTTAGGGGTTTAGGGTTTAGGGTTTAGGGTGGTTAAGATTCTTAGGAGTTAGGATTAGGGGGGGCCCTTGGGGATATAGACCCTCTCAGTAAGGTCCCTTTTTTAAGAGAGCCGTAAGTAGGATTAAGAAGGGTCCCCTTTAGGGTCTCACAAATGCTACCTACTTGTAGGAAAGATAAAGCAGACCTCGGGAGGCACTTAGACTAGGATTTGGCCGCAGGGCCCGATATACTATGAATACCAGTTTAAGGTGTAGTGTTTCGGCGCTCAGCGGACAAGCCAGGCGGGGTTGAGGATTTTTTGCTGGATCTTGCTATGAATACATAGGGAACTCGGCGGAATAGTATTGTTATATAAAAAACCATGGCCCTGTTTAAGGCACATCACCCTCTGAGCCCAGCAAGTCTTTTCCTCCACGAGGGGCGTGCAGCAAGCATGCGGCTTGCGCCTAAACGCAACGACCGACCCGTGCATGGTCTGGATACTCGGCGACATTCCGCCACAGTCGTGGGTGCCAACACCTAAGTAGGGACATCTAGGTACCTAAGGGCTTGCAACATGCAGTTTAAGGCAGGCATTTACCACGATGCTTGGCACCCAAGGCTGTACAGTCTCAGCACGACGGTAGTCGACAAGGCCGAGCACTTGCTCTGCAATCGGACGGCCCCTCGTGTCTCGCGGGGGCGCCGGTGCTTGAAACTTAGGGTGACAGGGTCACCCTGGGTGATAAGGTCACCCTTCGCATCCAGCTTTCCCAGACAGGGAGGCTGCAGGAGCAACCAACCCCCAAAACGAACAGCAACTTGCCCTGCAACCCTATGGCCCCTATACCATCCCAGGCCCTAGGTTAAGTAATTGGGGCCGAAACTAAGCCCTAAACCCTATGTGAAGAAGTCCTAAAGCTACTGCGCGCTGCGTGCAGACGCAACGCGCCGATGATCTCTCGCTTCCAGAACCTCCGAGACAATCAGCGCCTCGTCAATCTCTCGTCCAAAGAGCCTGCATCCTTGGCTTGGAGCTGATATACCCTAAACCCTACACTCTAAACCTTATAAACCCTAAGCCCTAAACCCTAAAAACCCTAAACCCTGAACCTATAGGGGCCTTGAGTCGAAATAGGGTTCCTTTAAGGGCCGTCTCCAAGCACCCAGGGATGCATTCTCGGGCTTGGTGGGCTCTACGGCGGTTCGTGGCCCTGCCACTCCCTTGCCGTGCCGCCTCACCCGGCTTGTGCTTAGATCACCATGTGGGAATGTGAATTTATAAAGGACCCTTTAGAAAGGCATCCCGGATCCCCAGATGAAGCCCCCAAGCGTCAACCTTGTCCAGCCCGATGCCTCGGGCCCTACGCGTTTGCTCCCTTGCTGTCCATGGGCATACCTCTGCATCTGCCCCACCCCCGAGGTCCTAAGCGTCCTTCCGAACCCGACGTTCATAAATCCCGAAGCCTAAACCCTGAGGCTGCAGCCGAGCAGCTGCGAACGCACCCCAGCACTACCCGCGAAGCAGCCTCCCTTCGTCGTCTCGCTGCCGCACGGCGTGCTTCCAGTATTTGGTTTCGGCCCCACACACAGGCCCAAGCAAAGCCAGTGAAGAACATGAACAAGAAGCCTGGTTTGGGGTTTGCGGTTTGATGTTTCACTGGCGTGGCAGTGTCTGATTGTCACTTTGTGGTTGCGCTCCAGTCGCAAATATGCCCTGGAACGCTCAACCTAAATTGGCAAGACTTCCGACGAGATTGACGCATCAACACCGCACGAACTCAAACCAACACAAACATGCACCCGGAAGAAACAACTGATCCCAAAACTCTAACAGAAGCCGTGCGAAGCAACATCAAAACGCCACGAACCCAACAACAAGTGTACAGGTTGGCACTGTGTCTGCAGCTGTATACGCGGAAGGACGGGATCATTTACACGAGGAAGCCTGAGAGAGAACCCCCCCTAGCCGTCACAGACCCTGTACCGAGTGCCTTGTTCAGTCCTGGATCCACAGCGCTGCGCTGCACCCTACACCACACCTGACCCTAGACCACAAGCCCTAACCCTGCCTATCCCTGAACCCTGCACCCTGAAACCCTCTTCCCTCAACTCTCTCTAAACCCTCATTCCCTACATTCTCGCACCCAATATAGTGGCCCTAGCAATCGGAATAGGGTTTCGGGGTGTCGTACTGTATAACTAAATTCGAGACTACCTGCAAATACTGCGACGACGAAGACGACGACTACTACGACTACTACCCGCACCAGCACAGGCACCGGCACCAGCACCAGCACCAACACGACTAACTACTACTGACTGTAGCTACTACGACTACGACGGCGACTACTACTACTACTACTACTACTACTACTACTACTACTACTACTACTTTCCCGACCCCTCGAAACCCCCTGGCTGCAGCCAATGTGGCTCAAGCCAAGGAGGCCGAGCCCAAGCCAGAGCAGTCCATGAAGGATCCTTTTTCCATCGGACGATCGGGAAGAAAAAGAGCTGGGGATGTGTTTCTTAGGAACCCTTAAGCCATGGCCAAAACCACCAATTATAAAAAAACAAAAACAAAAAACAAAACGTAAAGATTGGAGATTCAAGTGTACTAAAGAATCAAAGAAAACATGGTGCTTTGTCTCCTGCATTGCTGAACGACTCGCCAAAAAGGCACTTTCCAGAAATCAATTGGGGGTTTAGGATTTACGGCTGTCGGGCTCGATTGGCTTAGGGCAGTTTTCCCACCCGCCCAGCTGACGATGTTGAAGGGCTTTAGGGTGTTGATGTTGAAAGACTAGGGCTTGCATGGCTTAAACTAGGCTTGTGGCGAAAACTCTGGGTTGTAGATGAAGGGCCCTCAACGGTCTTCGATGAGGGATAGCAAACAGTCCCAAAGTACCCCAGAAGTTTACCCAAGGGCTCCTATGTAGTTCCTGTTTGGATAGTATATTTAATTCCTTACCCAAAAAACCATAACAGACCCAAAACGGAACTACCTTGGAGCCCCTGGGTAGGGCTAAGGCGGCATGAACAGATTTAGAGCTCGGGGTCGGCCTATTGGGCTTACCCATAGGGCCATAGGGTTTAGGGTTTAGGGCTAGTCTCCATTGTAGTTCCTTTTTGGGATACCTTATAGAATCCTTATAATATATAGTTGGTTAAACCCAAAAAAGGAAGTACAATGGAGACTATAGGTATGAAGGATAGGAGAAATAGCGTGAAGGGCCACCTCTTCTGCTACAAGTCACTTGAATACGGTTTGGGGCTGTGCACGCGGCACAGGAACTCTTTTAAGCATGCAAGAGCGCGCGTATTTTAGGTGGCAATACCTACAATCAGGAGTATGACATCTTCCCACGGTTGAAGGTCTTTGATTAAACCCTAAAACCTAAACCCTAAACCCCCATCCATCAGTCTTATTAGAACGAACATCCCACGGCCAGGCAAGGGACCATTTCATGGACGCCCAGAAATCCGTCTGCCACTTGAAGCAGGCATCCTGGCTTTGGGGTTTAGGTTTTTTGAAAGGCATCGAGTTTCGGGCTTGTGGTGAACCCAATAGGGGCCTCCCGGACTCTTTGCTTTGGGAGCTCCGGCGTGCTTCTCTTTCGTGGGTCGTTGGGGTTTAGGATATCCGGAGAACTCCTTCATGGATTCCGTCTGCACATAGTCGCTGCATCTTCGTAGAAAAGCCAGCGAAGTGATACACCTCAGCTTACAGCAAATTCTCATCCCTGAGCCCTGCTAGTGAGGCTTCACGACGATGTATACCCAAGATCCTCATCTTATTTCCTTAGCGGCTTTTTGCTCTTGCCCGATGTTGCCTTTACTGCTGAATGCTTCTAAGTGCCTGCTGGGAGAGTGATATCACCGTGATATGTTCATCCCTATAACAATAGTTGGCTCAAGCACAAGGAATCGCCGCGCGCCTTGCTCTCGCCCGTGGTTCAAGACTAGTTTCCTTCTTGCTGACAGTACTTTACAGCGTTGCAAAGATATGTGGCCACTCGGAACTCGATGTTCGATGAAAGGAAATCATACCGCTTGTTTACTGTTGAGGGTTTGGGGTTTGGGAGTTAGCGGATTTCGGGAAAGCTATTGTGCAGTAGAGTTTTAATAGGGGTTCTGGTAACCTGATTCCTGACCCTGCCAAGGCACTGATTCGTGCTATTGCACCACCCGCAGCAAGAGTGTGAGCAAGCCTCAAAGCCTTGCCAGCGCGGAGTTGGGGCAGTGGTGTGTCGGCCCATGTATCTATACGCCCTACCTCCTAAAGGCATGGACGTACGCCTCGGATCTAAAAACAATTGATCGTTTCAAGCTCTAGAAAAACCGAATTCGTGTCCTGGTATCGGGATCAGAGCCCCACAGAAAGGGTGCTGTCAGAAAGGTATATAGGTCCTAGCATGTTCATTTTATAGGTTGATGATCAATAGAAAGCCCCCTCCGATGTTTGCACAAACGCCGATCGAATTGGGCCTTCTCGCCGCTTGAACCTCCAAAAATGGATTGGTCTCTGGCGGCATCCCTTCTATAATTTTCACTTCGGGGATCATCGCCCTGTGCGGGACCATAAGAGTTCGGGGTGTTTTAGGGTTTAGCCCTCTGTAATTTGGGGGCTTCAGCAATAGAATAGGGATCCAAAAAAACCAACGAATATGTATAAGGAGCCCTAAGCACCTCAATTAGAATAGGGTGTTGAGAGGCCCATTCTACTATAAATATAATAAGGANNCCCCCCCCCCCCCGAAATAGTACTGGCAATTGCTTAGGCCCCTTCATTAAGGCTTTTCGCAGGCAGGATCCGGCGACCAGTGCCGCTGGGAAACTCTCATGGTCTCCACAAAGCGGTGGCAGAGGTAAGGCCATGGCCCAGGGGGCAAAATCATAAACCTACAAACCAAATGTCAACTGAAACCGTTAACTCAGGTTTGTCTGTTTAGGGCTCATGGGGTTCGTAGGCAAGGAAACTCAATTAAGCTGGGATCTGAGGGTTGCCGGCTAACCAATGCAGTCAGAATTCATTTGGGGTTTGCTTTGCTCTTCATTGCGGGTTCTCCCGCTGGTGGTTGTAAGGGCCTGGGATTTGGCGAATCTCTAAAACACTCAAGGGTCAAAGGGTAGAAGTCGGCCTTTTCCTCCAAGGCTGCCTTGTCACATTTGAGGGCGGCTACTAACGACGATAGAAGCACTGTAGCTATCGTGTCTACGGCCCTATGCGCGCACCTACTCATGTGGCAGAATCGTCGGTTGCATGTGCTCTCTGTATAAGAAACCGCTCTCATGATGACAATGGGTTTAGGGTTTAGGGTTTACGGTTTAAGGAACTGTGCGTGCATCTCGGGCTCTACGCAGTACACCTGGCCTTGGGCCCAGCCCGAGACCAAGCGCCTAAATTCGCTCTCCGAAGCCCCCGGGCCCTAAACCCTAAACCCCCAAACCCTAAACCCCCAAACCCCTAAACCCTAAGCCGGTGCATCTCCAAGCATTGATCGGGCAAAGCAGAGGCGGCGAAATCAAGATTCAGATCTCGGATTATATATATATATATATAGATAGTCCGATACGCCTGTTGTGGGTCAGAGGCTCCCTGCTCTTGTTGGGTTACATGCGGGATTCCCGAATTGAGGGCCCGTTGAGTGGAAGGCCCCTGCTCCAGAACCACCTTTGTATTCCCAACTTAGGATATGCAGGCTCCACCGTGAAAGCCAGTGCACCTGCTCAAAAAGAGTTGGGTTTCTGAAGAAGACTGGAGATTCGGACATAATGGACCACGGTCACAAAGTCGCAAAACAAAGCTGCATGACAAGGTCCTCATTCCACAGACCTCAAGAGCATCACCACAAATGCAGGGATATCGGACCCTATGACTGACCGATGCAAGCCTTCCGCGCAACACATCATTGAAACATCATATGTGCATTATACAGAACCCTGAACCCTATCCCCCCAAATCCTAAACCCTGGCTCCTAAATTTAAGGTTTCCTGAAGTGTCGGCTACACAGAGCTCAGGGGGGGCGGCCTCCAAGGCAGAGATGGACTTGGCCTTCAAGCCTCTGGCATATAAGAGTGCATATAACATAACATAGCATAACACAATACAATGCAATATATCATATGGTTTAGTCCAATATGGTATATGTAGCGTAAGATATATTGAAATATTTCATATAAAGCTGTAGGAATTATATGGCTGTTTAGGGTCTCGGGCTAAAGAGTTTAAAGTATGCGGTTCTGCTTAAACAGATCAGTTATGTACTCGTGTATGTAACATGTTAAGACCAAGAACACAGGTGCGACTTCTGTGTGGCAGGTCTTGGCTGAAGTCTTTTCTAAATTGAACTAACTACTTCTGGCATCAGAAGGTTCGGGAGCTGCAAGGAACACCTGTGATGCGCACTATATCACCAGGGTGCCTCGATCGAGTCTAGAGTCTTCATGTTGCTCTTACGCCAGCCGGTACGACCTCTTTAGCTGATGTCGATCGACTGCTCGTGACTTGGCAGGCCCAAGCATTCTTGTTCGAAAGACCGAACTGAAGCCTTTCACGAGCATGATCCCTTCTTCGCCATACATGTATGATGTTGAGCCCTCGAACAACCACATGATTTATTCAAATGAATGTAGAGATACATAATCAACATCTACTGGTTCATCATGCCATCAGAACCGCCAAAGATGCTGCTAATTATGATGCACACAGGTCTTGCTGTTCCAGAGGTCAACACACGCGCGCTGAACGAAAGAACTTACAATGGGAAACGGGCTTGCTGTGGCAAGCTGGGCAACCCATCACCACTAAATCTGTCGCTTGTGGCGCCGGAACTGTGCAACACTACATGCAGAGTTTAAGATGTTGCCTCCTGTGCCGCTCTTGACAACATCATGACCATGAATTCGATCGCGGCTTCTAGGAACTAATTGGGCTGTACAGTGCAGGGACAAGCCAAAGGTCGGGGCAAAGGCCTTTAAAGCTTTACCATCAAAGTAAAACAAGTTCTCATTTCGAGAGGGATTGCTCGCGCAACCACCCACTCCCATATCGCGTCTGCAAGGCAAGCGGCCGTCCAGGCATGGGCACTCCGTGCATCGGGACATTCCAAGGCCTCGCCGGGCGGGGGAAGGTGATAAGACACAGTAACCCCAAAGGGTCCAAGTACCATTATAGTAGGTACTTAGTAGGTATTTGGGCCCCCAAAGTATATACTATACCAGTACTTGGACCCTTTGGGAACATTCTTCGGCGCCGTGGATGTGGCCAGTAGCAGTAAGTAGCAGTGGCAGTATTCGCAGCTGTGTGACAACCAATGGAGAGCCAACAAAACCCTAAACCCTAAACAATTTGAGCGGTGAGGCCAAACGGAATCCGGGGCTCTGAAGGCTTTGTCTCCGGGCCCCAAATCACCCGAGGCCGTCGAAACCCTGAGTCCTTCGGCCTTTCTGTTTGTTCAGACTTCGGGTTTGGCTGGAGGCCAGGGCAGTGTACGGGATTCTGGCACTTCGGTTTAGGGTCTAGGGTTTATAGGGTTTAGGGATCTAACTTGAATCGGTATTCTGGCATTTCTGGGTTTTTCAGACTAAGAGGGCTTGTCACAAATCACTGGAACCACCAGTCTTTCCAAAGCAGGACCCGAAACCTAGTTGTTTCAAAACCCTGTACACAAACCATGCGAAACTCCACAGATTGCAGATTGCCTTCTTCACAAACTGAAAACCTCTGGAAATTTGATAGATAAAGCTCCGCAGCGCTCGGATGAGGAATTAGCGGCTACAATGCAGCCGGGTTCGGCGTCTGCGCCTTGGAACGGTGGGCCCACTTGGCTCCTGTTGCAGGTCACAGGCTTGGGCTTTTGGAGGCTCAGGTATTCCACTTGCTCTGCCCCGCTTCTTCACCGTACCCCACCCTAAACTCAAAAGTGAGCGGCTGACGGAAGCCTCAATCCTAAAGCCCTTATCCTCAAAGGCTCTAAAACCCTGTACCTTTCCCCAAAGCTCCAAACCTCAAAAAGACACATTACAAAATGAAGGGGCTTGAGATCAGGTTTGACGGGGTGATTTGAAGACATCGGAAGTGGCGTAGCGTATAGGTTTCTTTTGGTTTAGAGGCTTAAGTCCTGCAACTTTCTGCTGCGCTTTGGATATCTGTTAAAGCGAGTGAACAAAATTAGAGTAGAATGCTGTGATTTTCAGGTGCCTGAGTTGTTCTGACCTAGCCCCGTTGAAGCTTAACTTGTGGGGTCGGGGCACGCCATGGTACAAGTATATACGGACGGAAAGGAACCATTCCTGTGGATTGTAGTCTTAGTTGAAGCCCCAAAAGTTGGAAAACCAATGGCCTCAATCCTTAACAGGAACGTATAGGGAATCCCAGCACTAACTGTCTTAAATCCAGTTTCCAACTTGTTGGGGGGCTTACTGCACTGCAATTACTACACGACCAATAAAAAGGAACTGGGGTCCGGTAGTGATCGCTCCTCTGCATCGTCAAGCAGGAACATCGCCGCAGCATGTTCCACCCAGACCTCTTCGTGGCGCTTATAGACTTATATAACTTATATAGTGCTTCAAACATGTTTAAAAGCTTCACTGCTTTCTTCGTTTTTGGAGTTCGAGCCTTGGGTTTTTTTAAAGGACTCAGAGTTAGAGTCGGTGGAGGTTAACGGGATTTGATCTTCGGGTGCCCCAATGGGCAGCAGCCCAGACAGCTCGTCTGGGGCTCCGGTGTATTCGCAACATTTTCAGTGTGTGGGGTGTGAGGGTCTAGGGTTCACGGATTCAGGGCTTGGAGCTTCGGGGAAATATGTTCAGGTACATTGGGGCATATCCACCCACTCCTGCAAACGGCCTGGCAGACCGTCACCAGCAGGTGGTTTCACATTTAGGGCTTCACATCGCATGCGAAACGCATCGCAAGAAATACGGCCGTGCGTTCTGTGATTCCAAAGCTGAACCGTCTGAATGCCTGAACAAGCAAATCCGACACTCAAAACAAGATCCAAGCTCTTTATCAATATATCCCGATCTGCACCAGAAGAGAGGCGCTCCCAACGTAGATCCGAAAAATGCTCCCCGGATCTCCCTGGCATATACTATAAGAACCTCTAGTGGAAGAACCCCGTCCCCAGTGCCAGATATCCTGCGATGCGGCCGCAACCCCCCAAACCCCAAACTCTAAAACCCATCTAAACCCGAAGCCCTCTAGACTCTTTTTTTGAGCAGGGCTGCAGCGCACATTGCCCTGATCCTTCAGCTGCCGCAATTTTTGCACTCTCAGCAAAAAAACGTGCGATCAGTCAGTTGAACTGTCAAGGCGCCGGCACCGTTCTTCACGTCTATTCAATTTAAACCTCCAAACCCGGAACACTAAACCATTCTAAACCAAGAAAAAACACTAAAAGGCCCTTTTGCCCGGACCCGAAGCCACGAACAGCTGGAGGCAGCCTCGATGGACGCACCAACGATGTCTGGAAGCTGCCCGGATTCGGCTCCTTAGCTAGTTCCGGTTTAGGGTTTTCTGACACTCACACTCGGACAAGCCTGGCAAGGTCCGTAGCGATACTGGGGTTTACACAGAACCAAAGACGGCCAGGCTAATGGAACCAGAAACCCAACGTGCAAACCTTACATGTTACTATCCCACATGTGTCTTGTCGCTTCGGACTAGAAGAAAGCCCTGTCCATAGTGGTGTCGTGGGCTTCTTTATCAGAATGTTAGGGCATTGGGTCGTATGTGCAGAGGCCGTTCATGATGAAACTTAATGTCTGCTATACGGGGCATCTTCTCAGCGCTTTGCAATATTTAGCAAGGGTTTAGGGTTTAGTAAGGGTTTAGGGTTTAGGGCATAAACACTGGAAAAAAGAAGCCAAACTGGGCTGACTCTGACTTGTCTCTCGTGGTCCTTTGCTAATATACTGGGACACAAAACGCATGCCTGATTGATTATGAGTCTTTTGCTTCAATGGCTTTAGGAGCTGGTTGACAGAACTGTTTCCCATCTTGGCCGAGTCGGCCGGGAGGGAGGGGGCTTGTGGGATGTCTTATCGCTGTGGAGCCCTGGTTAACACATACCTTTCTTTATGCACCCTAAAATTACAGGGCTGCGGCGCCGAAGCTTCTTGTCACCAGATTCGGCAAAACCCTATGGAGCTCGCAAGCTGCTGTTTCCCGAAACCTGAAAAACAAAACCCACATACTGAAACCGCCAACACCCACACGCACATGCGCACGGCCCCGATGCTGACTTCCGGGCCAAGGCCCTTGCTGGCGCTGTCAATGGCGTCGCGGAGAGCCTGTGGAAACTGCTGTGTTTCGACACCTCAAAATTTATAACCCTACTTCCCAAAAGGCCCAAAAGTTCTAGAGCCTCAGGACTCCAACCTCGCCGCCAAGACCCTGAAGCCTCTGTGGCAGCTCGCACCTGCTGCTCCTCCTGGTCGGCATCCGGTGCCTGGCACAAGGGCATCTAACCGAACGGCAGAAGACCTTCCGGATGAGGCTTGCGAGTTCAAGGGGTTTCAAGTAAAAGGTGCTCCCCCAAAACCCCAGCTCTGCAACATCCCATGAAATCAACCCTAAACCCTAAACTCTAAACCCTAAACCCTGAACCCTGAACCCTAAACCCTAAACCCTAAACCCTAAACCCTAAGCCCGAAGCCCTAAACCCTAAACCCTAAACCCTAAACCCTACACCCTAACTCTGCA
>CAJNDV010014825.1:63250-73928 GCA_905221635.1 Symbiodinium sp. CCMP2456 | reverse complement strand
AGATTTTATGAATCTAATTCTTTATGAGAACTTAAGAAATTATGAATCGAAGAATTTATTTTTCTCTAAATTCGAAGATTCAATTAATTTATTTTTTTTTCCATTAATATTAAAATATCGATTTAATAAATAAATATATATATGAAATTTTCATATAGAAAATTATTCTATAATTATTTAATTTTAATTATTTAATTTAAATTCGTTATATAGATTAATTTTTTTAATTATATTTATTGTTTTTAAAAAATTAGCAACTTTTCTAATTATTCTAAAAACAAAATATTGTTCAAATTTCCATTACCATTATTTCTATTATTCATATAAAAATTTTTGTTGCTAGGATTAAATTAACCAAATATATAAATATTATAATTTTCGAAAGAATAAGAACTTCTTCCTTCGAAATAAAGTTTATTTAATCTCATATTTTTCCTTCTCCTTATTTCTTATCATTTCGATCAGAATTAAGAAGAATAATTCAAAAATCGGGGACCGATATCTATCAAGAATCAAATTATTAAAATCAATTGAAATCCTTTCTAAATATTTAATATAAAATCTCTTTTAGAAATATAGTCATTTCAAGTAAAAATATTATTTAGCTTGAATAATTATGAATTTCATCTTGATTCTCTTATGATATCTTTAAAAAAAATAATATCTTGATTCAGATATCATCGATTCCCTTATACAATTTTCTAATAATCTAATATTTCAAAAATAATCGAGCCCCAATATTTGGAAGATATACTGATTAATATTTCAAGTTTTGATATGAACGTCAAGATTGAACATTTCTAGAATAAACCATTCTATTCTATTGTGAATTCGTCCCGTCCTTTTTGGTAAAATTTGCGCGATTCTCGAAGCAGTCTCATCTGCGAAGACAAGTGAGAAGTGAAACTATGGGACATCTGGCAGCCAGGGGAGCCATCATCTCATAAAGCTGTCGTATCACGCGGCTGTAAGACCTCTTTCGAAGACACCACCGCCGCTGGACAAAAGCTTTGCGAACAAAAATCAATGCTGGACCCGGAGAAAGCGCAAATTTTGGTACCGACTTTCGGCACTTAGAGGCATCATCTCGAGCCACAGCTGTCTGGTTTAGATGCTGGAAGCACCCCATTGGGGCGGGGGCAAGTCCACACGTCCACATGTCTACTAGATCATCCCAGAAATATACAGGATACTTGTATCGTATATATATATATATATATATATATTTGTTCATATACTAAGGCTGTCTGAACGAATCCTGTGGCGTTCGCTGCAAAGAAAGACCATCTGGAGGCCAACAGACTTGCTCACCAGTCACCAAGGTGGCCATGAAGCCGCTCCTCGCGGAGTTTTTCGCGAACTGTGGCAGCTGAGCAGGTTGAGGGCTCAGCGTGGGTTTAGGGTTTAGGGCTTCGGGTTTAGGGTTTTAGGGCTTAGGGTTTCGGGTTTAGGGTGCCTATTCAGGACTCCGAGAGGCTAATGAGGATGACGTGCAAAACCTCCAAGCGTTCACGTCCCAAACTCTTTGCCTCAGAAAGCCTTGGCACCTGAATCTCGAGCAATGAGCTCCAATTCTCCAGCAACTTCCGAAGCGTTACAGCTCTGGGGAGAGAGTAAGGGCGAGGTTTATCTTCTTTCTGCATCCCGTGTGTTATGGATTCCCAACACAGCTCCCGAAGTTGGTGCTGTTGGTGGTGATACCCTTCACATGCACCAAGCGATCCACCACATCGCCCTGGTCTCCACCAGCTTGAGGCGATCCCCAGGAGGTCACCGTGCCGTTTTCTTTGAGCGCGGCGAAAGCAGCCCATGAAGCAGTAATCTGAAGAACGTTCTGAAGGTGTCGAACTGCTGACGAGTCACCACCGTAGTCACTGTTCCCCCAAACCTGAACCGACCCGTCGTGCAACAAAGCTGCAAAGGCTTCCTGGGAGGCCTCCAGCTGTCGAACCCCTGGCAGCAAGAAGTCGCCGTGTACACCCCATGCGATGACCACACCATCTGTCCGGAAAGCCGCGAAATCCGCAGCACTGCGAAGACCCATGACTTCCTTACTGCGGCTTTCAACTTGCGAAGAAGGAGTAGCTAGTTCAAGTGCAGGTTCTTCTAGACCCGACATGCAAACTACTACCAACTACGGCTCTGCTTCGCTGATGCTGTGGAGCTCCGGTCGTATGCGGTCATCATGTCTGATGTCGATCTCCGGAGTTCCCCAGGTGATCACGCCATGCCTTGTCAAAGCGGCGAAGCCTTCAGAACATCCTGCAAGTTGCGTGACCTGGCGCACTGTCTGTCAAAGAGGTGCCTACATAGCCAGACCCAAGCCTCCAACGCGACAAGCTCTGCTAATAATACACCAGAAAGGTAGACATAAGGATTCTATAGTTGAGGCATAAGGATGCCTCTAGGGCATACAACAGCGAGGATCCGGACGATGCAAGTACCAGCAGTTTACTAGCACCAGATATAGTGTTCCCCGCTCTTCCATTCCTCCGTGGAGTGGAGGACCCTGTGATAACTTCAAGCAAAACGTATTGTCCGATATTACAGGGGAACTTCTCACAGGGAGAGGCCGTTGCTGATTGGCCAGCGCTTCGCACTCCAATTGTGTGACGGGTGGAGAATCAGTCAGCATGTGGTCATGAGATGTCCGGATAAATACACAACGACCCTAAACTCTAAGCCCGAAGCGCCTAAACCCTAACCGCCTAAGCCCTAAATCCTGGGCACGTCAGGACCCTCGATTCCTTGCCTTAGCATCGCCTCTCATTTTCGGTTTCCCACTCCTTCCTCGGTCACTGATTTCGTGATGCCGTTTCATAAACCTCATACTAGGATTTAGGGTTTGTTTTTTTTTCAGCGCTCCTTTTTCGGTCCGCAAATTAGTTTCAGGTTTAGGGTTCCACTCTTAGATCCGAAACTTGAAACCCTACATCCAGCCTCGACAAGCTGTTCGCGAACATGCCCACAATCGCCTCCGAGATCCTCACTTCCGGCTCTTTGGCCAAAACAGGGTTTAGGGTGTAGGGCTTTAGGGCTTTAAGGGGCTTAGGGTTCAGAGCTCAGGGTTGAGGGTTTTAGGGTTCAAGGTTTAGGGTTTTGGGCTGAAGCTGCCCTTTCTCAAAGGGTACTCGGTTGGCCCTTAGGTCATGTTTAAAACATGCTCGCTCATAAGATCTTCTTCGACCCAATAGGGGGTAAGTATAAAGTATCCAGGTGGCCTAGTATAGCGGCCTAAATAACTGCCTTTACTATTTTCTATTTTGGGTGTTCCTCATTATAACTGTAGTATATTGGGCCCAAAAACCCAGTCTAATTATTAAGGCCCCTATATCGGGACATGATATCAGGCCAAGAGGTAAAGAGGTTGCAAACTCATCGACTAAGGCTCAGAATCACCCCAAGAGACCACTCTGCCGTCGTCGCGCAGGGCTGCGAATGCCCAGTCGCTGGCAGCTAGGCTCTTCACCTGAAGCTTCGGTTTACTGGGTGTGTGGGCTTGTATGCGGCTTTGCAGTTCTTGACAGGGTTTGCTGAAGGTCTTACAGTTTTTAGGGGTTCAGGCTCAGGGAATAACTTGCTACAAACGGAGGTCACGTACAAGTCTCTTTAAATGCAGCGCTTAATGAAACCAAGCATGGCAACATTTCGGCGGGCTTCTATGCTTAGACAAGTCAAGGCTTGGGTTTCAAGTCAGAAGCTTTGCAGCTTACCGTCTTAACAACATGGGCCTGATCTATCTGGCTTCATGCTTTTCGTGGCAATTCTCACCCGATACTGTCGAGAGACTCATCACCCTTGCCTCACACATCTGCCGGCAGGTTGAGGTTTTCTGTGTCTTTGTCGTACAATCTATCTAACATGTGCAAGAGGTTGGAAAACAAAATAAGTAACGTATACCGAAGCCTCCACATACACAAGTTGAAGGGCATAAGGAAATTGAAGCTCTGTTGTCTCCAACAAACTGGCACACACACACACACCCTGTCTAAGAATGCGTCCTTTCGGATAACGCTTCTTCTATGCTTCGGTTACCAATAGCAGGCCAGCTCACATTGTAGAGAATGTGCTGCACGTCTCTGCTGTCACCTGGATGGATCCGAAAGAGCCCTGTAGTGCCTATAGACATATAATGGACTATGATAAACCCCCAAGCCTAACCTTAAACCCTAAACCCCTAAACCCTAATCCCAAAGCCCTATTCCACTTACCAAGGTCCCTAAACGAAGGGAAGCCAGCGCAATCAACAGCGGCTCGTTCCCGAACCACAGCCCTTTTGACGTTCCTGTCGGTAAAACCGTATCAAAGCTTATACAACCCATGGGAAATCCTGATGAAAGGTTTTACAAGACCGCCAAAAGGCATCATCTCATACGGCTGTCGGATTGTCAGCAAGTTGCAGTCTACTTGGAAGCGATCACAAGGTTGTAAAGTGGGGTGTAAAGTGCCTGCTCAACCATCCCGTGTATTCATATATATCTATGTATACACATATGTATATACCATTGCACTCACAGACATTCATACAGACATAACATAACATAACATAACATAGCATAGCATAGCATAACATAACATACATACACACACATATGTATGCATAACAAACATGCACAACAAACATGCATACATACATACATACATACATACATACATGCATGCATGCATGCATGCATGCATGCATACATACCGTACATACATACATACATACATACATACATACATACATACATACATACATCCATGCACACATACAGACGAACGTACGTACGAACGTGCACACAGACATATAACCAAACAGCCATGGTCTATACGCAATTAAGGCAATTTGCACTCACTTCCTCGGATTCCGTCCCCGGATCCCCCACGCCGCCCACCTCCTTGGTTCAATACCATTGTGTCCACAGAGCCGGTCTTCACGGAGCCGTCCTTGTCATTATGTTGGGTACCCCCCTAAACCCAAAACCCCTGAACTCTAAACCCTAAACCCTACACAAGGGTACAGGGTTCAGGGTAGAAGGTATAATTCTTATAGTGCCATGTCAAAGGGCTCCGGTCTAGGATTTAGGGTTTAGGGGTTTCCATGAGACGAGGCTATACCATGTTACTGTAGGAGCCTTAAAATAATTAGAATAGGGTTTTGCGGCATAGTATACTATCTTTATGATAAGGAACCCCCAAATTAGTATAGGCAATTATTAAGGCCCCTTTATGGGGCAATACATCTTGCATCGGACCAAAGATCCTTCCAGCATCTAAGGGATACTCCTGGTAGCAATGACTCCTGGGCGCTCTGGGCTTATTAAGATGAACACAGAAGAGGGTATAGTGTAGTATAGCGTAACACCATCCAGTAACTTTCGGGTGCAATTCTCCCCGCGTCCTCCATCAGAGCTGCAAAGGACCATGAATTCAGGAGAACGTCCTTCACCCTCCTCGGTCTTGAGTCAGATTGACGGCTCCGAGTTGGGTGGCTAGTCATCTCCGCTCGTGACCTTCTGGACTCATGCCAGCCTGAACCTTAACGATGATTTACAGAACGTTGCCAGTAATGTGGGGGCCTTAAAAGGGTTTTGGGGCTTCCTTAAAATAGTTATGGTGTACTATACCCCCAAACCCTATTCTAACGATGAAGGCCCCCGTAGACCTGGCTCTTCCACAATACTGTGAACGGGTTTAGGGTTTAGGGTTTAGGGTTGCAGCGAGGGGACACAGAATTCAGGTTTCCACTGCGGTCCTCCCGAAAGACGACTGGTTGAAGCTGAAAGTCGTGCAACATCAGAAACTGTGAGGTGAATCACTTCGTGAACAGGCACCACTCACTCCTACAGAGTTCTTTGTGAACCACCCATAAAGAGAGCATTATTACATGATACCGTGGTGGATACCACGTCCACACTACATCTTGTACCCAAACGTACGGCACGAAAACACTCGATGCTATTACGACTCCCGTTCCTGCGGAACGGACTGGTCTTCGGTTCGTACGAAGAGCATCAATTCCTCTGCGAAAGCGCAGCATTGGAGGACAAAACCATCTGTCGTTCAAGAGGTAGAGCATTAGCTGGCTTAGCTGTTTATGGGCGGCAGCTTTTCCATTAACACCGCAAACGCGGCATCAAGCCTGCTGAAACAAGTTTTCCTATGGACAGTGAGACGACCGTCAAAAGATTTGTCAGCAAAAAAACCCGAAGACTGGGGTTGGTCATCACGAAACATACAAAGGTTCAGTGTGCGCCTGTGCGGCTAGAATAGTACGGGGCAATACGTGCTACTACTACGAAGACGACTTTCACCCTAAACTCTAAACCGTTGTCGTGCATGCACAGAAATCTGAGCCAAGAAACATCAGGAAGAGAGGGCCTGGTAGTTCCAGTACGCCATCTGACCGGAGCTTCACATTCCACCTCACATGGGTCTCAAAAGGGACACCCTTGAGCAAATTTAGTCTTTTGGGCTTCCTTTCAAACTCGCAGCCCTGGACCCAAAGCCTATGTTGACGACTTGCCGAGGTGTGCTGTCGTATTCTTGGCTACTATGTTCGCAGACAGCTGTGAGCAATCACATCTCTGCGAGCAACCGGCTGATTGTTGATGGCCCTGCAAAAGTAGTGAACTGAGCGCGGAAGGTAGACCTAGAGCGTTGATAAAATGCTCGCTCGTTGCATGGCGAAATGTTTCGGGTTTAGGATTAAATTTAGGGGCGTTAATAATTCGAATAGGGTTTTGGGCTACTTTATAGTATTAGTATGATAAGGAATCCTAACAGGAGTACTGGTAATCATTTAAGCTTCCTTTATTAAATGGTTGTGCTGCAGCCGGTCCCTGAGACCCTTGAGCACGGCATGACAGATGCGAAAACTACCGTCCAGGTCCCTTTGCATGCAGGATGTGCTGGGATGTTTTCTCGGGGTATGTGGCATAATACTGTACCGAGAGTACTGACTGCATGAAGTCTTTACATCCGAGAAATTTACAGAGGTCTGTTCCAAGTTAGCCCACAAGACTATCAATTCGATAACTTCGTTTCATGTTGCGGTTGACCAAAAGTATTCGAGCAATCCTGAAAAAATCAGGGCAGGCTTCAACCTTTGCAGAGTTTCATCCTAACCAATACTATTCAATAAACTCTAAACTCTCAAACCCTGAACCCTCAAACTTTGCAGCCAGGTCTCCGAAAGCCACACACCACAACACCCGCTGCCCCAACCACCCAAAACCCTCCAGAACAATCCAAAGCCTCGAAAGCACCCTGCTCGAATAAACCTAATGTAGGGGCCTTAACAATTAGAATAAGGTTTTGGGGTGTATTGCACTATAATTAAAATAACGAACTCCCAAAATAGTAGTGTTAATCATTCAGGCCCCCATATTAAGCAAGAAACCGTAAGAGCCTTGTTTCACCGCTGTTCCAGAAAGTCCGTGGCTTCTGGATGATTGCCGAAAGGTCGGCATCTGTCAGCCCAGCCTGGCCGGAATACGCTTTAGTTGCATGTGCTCTCCATCCCGGTTTTGCTAGCGAGGGGAGGTGGATTAAGAGCCCTTAGAACCGTACAAAGAAACAATACTGCTAAACAATAGGGGACCCTAATATAGTACCCTAAATAGTAGGACCCTTATTATAAGGACCCCAAAATAAGGTACCCTAATTTTTGGAAACTCCCAAATAATCCCCAGGAGTTTTTATTGCAATAAACATTAAGGATCGTGCCAAAGAGCACTAAAGCTGGGGTGCCTTGGGGTTCCGGGACTTTGGCCATCAGGGCGAGGATCCTGGGTTCAGGATTTCCGCGTTCTCATTTTCGTGGTGGGGCCTCGGGGTTTAGGGTTTAGGGGTTTAGGGTTTAGGGTTTAGGATTTAGGGTTTGGGGTTTAGGGTTTAGGAGTTTAGGGTTTAGATCAGACGAAAGGATCCCTTATCCGGGGTGCAAGGGGCAGTTTGTGCGAATTCGGATGGTTACATGGTCTTTCGGGCCTTTCATAAATATAGGGGCCTCAATGATTAGAATTGGGCTTTGGGCTCCTTTTCTAATACAAGTAAAGTAAGGAACCTAAGGAATAATATAGGCAATTATTTAGGACTTCCTGTTGGGGTTAATGTTCTCCGAGGTCACAGTTTTCATTTCCTGAAAGCCTAACAGTAAACACCAATGAAACATCCTGAGAGTTCAGAGTCTAGAGCATTTGGGAGCTAGACTGAGCAAGCAATATCTGGAACCAAAGTTGCAAACTTCGTGGCCTGCATCCACTAACCTGTGGGGCTGTCCTAAGTTCTGGAATCTACAATCATAAACCGCTCCTGCCATCAATGCTTTGAAGAGTATCCTGACTCAGAACAGCTCCAAGGTGCTACCAACTTGCAACGATAGGCTCTCGTAAAACAGAGCGCCTGCACGACGGTGCTGGTCAGGTCCAAATCGAGAGGAAGCGTGCGCACGAGTAGTGGAAAGATGAGCTGGTGCCCCTGCGGTAGGCAACCTTCGCAGAACATTCAATCTGAAAGCACCATGCGTCACTGAGCCCTGACAGAACCACCTTTGATAACATTACCCTGCCGGTAGTCGGGGGGCTCCCCCTCATGTCGTCACGAGCAACTGCTATAAGAAACCCTTAGCCATGATTGAAGGATCAGGAGACTTACTAGGTAGCTTGTAAGTAGAAGTACAAGTGCCCTACTTCGGGCTTTCGGACTTTCAACCTTTGTGTGCTTTAGTGTTTACGGTTTACGGTTTGGCTCTTCGTCCCGGAATCCTGTAAGTTGTCTTCTTTGGAATTCACGGTTCATAGCTCCGCCGGGCCAGCAAGGCGAATGGAGTAAAATTCTGGGTCTGCACGGCGGAACAGGACCCTTGGCGTTTGGCTGGGATTGCTGTCGCTGCTTCTGTTTGAGCTATCGCGGTGGTGCTTGCAGCAGTGTGTTTACCATGGCTGGCTTTTTGCGGTCATCGTCGTCGTTGTTGTGGTTGTGCTTGTTGTTGCTGCTGGTGGTGGTGTTGCTGTTGTTGTTGCTGCTGCTGTTGTTGTTGCCGTCGCTGCTGCTGCTGCTGCTGCTGCTGCTGCCGCTGCTGCTATTGCTGCTATTGCAGCTGCTTTGGCACTCTGCCGCTGTGGCTGTTCTGTCGTCGCCGCTGCTGCCGCTGCTGGCTTCTGTCGTCGCCACTGCCACTGCTGCTGCCGGCTTCCGTCGTCGCCACTGCTGCTGCGGCTGCTGCTGCTTTGGTTCGTGGCCTCTGTCTGTGGCTGCTTCTGTCGTCGACACTGCTGCTGCTGCTTCTGCTGCTGCTGCTGACACCTTTGACCATCGCCTGCTCTGGGCATTTCGTTTCCTGGCTTTGGTGGCCGAACCTTCTGTTGGAACGACTTTCTCCAGTCTCGTGGCTATTGTACTGTTTGGGCTTCGAAGTTCGCTTCTGTCAATTATTCATCGTAGCGGTGTAGCGCAAAGCTTTGTTACAGGGAGAGTTTAATATGGGGGCCTTAATAATTAGAATAGGGTTTGGGGCCCATTATACTTCAGTTATAATAAGGAACCCGCAAAACCCTATTCTAATTTAAGGCCTCTACATTATGTTGTTACAGGGAGAGTTTATGCTGTAGGAACCGATGCTTGTCGGACGGAGCTCCATGCACCCTGGCGGGTTTGGAACGACGAGCTTCTTACTGAGGTTACAACATGCTCTCTCAACCTCTAAGGCAACCTGTTAGTGGCTTGCAACAGCTTCCACAAGAAAGGTAGTTTCGGACAGGACACCATCGATTTCGAAGGCGTTCTCCGCTGTCACCCTCCTCAGGGAAAGGAAGATCGCGAGATAACACCAGTAAGGAATACTCACTTGCAACCAGGCCGGCTTGCAGCTCAACACTTGTTCTAACCAAGACACCCGGCTTGCAGCTCAAACCTGGCTCTAACCAAGACGCGATAAAACCTTTTCTCAAGCCATGGCATAGAGAGACGGAAGCTTTTGCAATGCACTAGCTCGCACTTTCTCAGGCCGAGGCTGAATCTGTGCATCGGTCATGGTCAGGGTGCCGGCTTCAGGATTTAATGTAGGGGCCTTAATATTAGAATAGGGCTTCGGGGTATACTATGCTATAGTTATAATAAGGAGCCCTCACAATAGTATTGGTAAATATTCAGACTTCTATGTTACCTGAACCCTCAACCACATGTCTGAACCCCGAATAGCTGGCTGCAATCTGGGCGCAGCCTCTCCACTGACATGTCTGGCACCACCTGAGCCGATGCCAAAAAACAAAGCGCCAGGTGGTGGTGCTGGAAGCTCTGAGGTAAGCCTTTAATATTTAAGGGGTTTTGTCTTGGGGGTAGGGGAAGGCTTATTTTAGTCCAGAACATCTTTAGTTTCTTCACCAGCCGGACAGCTCACGAAGTGAAACGTCAACTGCCTAAGTCGGCAATATCAGTTCATGTTTGCCGAGCCCTACTTTGACATCAACCCAATTACTTGGCTGGGCCCGAACTACCTTTGACGACTTGTTCTCTTGTAGTGACCCAGCTGGCAAGCAGTTGTTGCAAGGGGCCAAGCTTGCATCAGGAATGCAGTACTCTTGTGTGGTCTTCCAGTTCGAGTATAGAAGCGTGCCTACATGTTTAAAGCACTTATATAATTCGGTCATTTTTTTTTTTTTGTGGCACCTTTTTGCTCGGGCCCCGTGTCATT
>CAJNDV010014825.1:50348-61926 GCA_905221635.1 Symbiodinium sp. CCMP2456 | reverse complement strand
CGTGCTTGCATGCATGCATGCATGCATGCATGCATGCATGCATGCATGCATACCTACCTACCTTCCTGCCTACCTACCTACCTACCTACCTACCTACCTGCCTACCTACATTCCGATATTCATATATACATCTCTGTGTCTATACATATGTGGACACATGCACACACGATCGGTCTCCCTCTCTATATACACATATCATCTATACATATGTATGTGTATATATATATATAGATACGTGAGCATGCACGCATAGCTTAGGTTCTCCCATCACATGCCGTTTGGACTGAACAGGTTTTGCATTCTGCGCCCCACCAGAAGAATGAGTCGGCCTCACGGCCGATTAATCTCGCATCCGAATTCGTAGTTCTCTAAATCAGGACCCCGCCCCCCCCATGTTTTGAACACAAGCCCAACAACACTACTGTTCAGGGTTTTAGGGTGTTTTTACATGCTTGTGCCTATCATGCAGGCTTTACGGATAGGAACTAGTTTGTTTTGGGGTCAAGGTCTGCTCATTCGGGGCTTCAGCTTCACACGCTACCACTCGATAGCTTCTTGGGGTTCGCATCGCTACCGATGCACGGGAAGCGCCTTCTTCGTGTGCCAGTGATTACGAACAATTGCGATGAAGATAGTATAGTATAGTCTAGTATAGCATAGATCCAAAGGCAACTTCCGGGTCCATCAGTTCCTAGGCCCAGAGCCCTCGGCTGTATGCCCCAAACCCGGAATCCTGGCCCATCAAACCTTCACCCTCCCTCACATCGGATAAAGCCAGGTAACGTCGATATCCATGTGATTTCCACTCAGCAGGTTTATCCGGATGCGGACTGACGCTCCGCCCTGCAGAGCAGTAGTGTTGTTTCGAGTGCCGGAGGGAGGAGTCCGTCATGAGTGAAGGTGGTTTAAGATTTTAGGGTTTTTAGGGTTTCTTACGACAGATGGTCTCTTCCTCGGGGTTCCCTCCACGCCTATTCACACAAAAAGATATAGTCAGGCTGGCCATCTGGATGGTGACGTAGGGGCCTTAATAATTGGAATGGGGTTTGGGGGTGTGATGCGGCCATGAGGCTGTCCGAAGCATTGGGTTTTGGGGTATATCATATTATACCTATAATAAGGAACCCCCCAAAGTAGAAGAGGTAATTATTAAGGCCTCTATATTACATCATAAACCCTTCACCCCAAAAGTCTAGATAATAGACCCAAAACACCCTTAACCCTAAATCCTGAAACCTTAGTTTAGGACCACTTCCTCAACCTTAAACTCTCATCACCGATAACCCACCCAAAACTCTATGCCTGGACTCAGCAATTACAACCGGTTCGATGAAAGTACAGTTCTTTCAAGCGATCCTGATCCAGAAACTTTTCAGAACACCAAACCCGAAACCTGGAAATACTGAACCCACAACCCAAGCCGAAAAATAGTTGGGGGTTTCCAAAAATCGCCTTCATTAATTTCTTGCAGGCCTTATGAACTATGGGAATTATGGTATATTCCTAATTCTGGGTAATGCAGGATTTATATCATCAACCGTCGTTTTCGGTTCTTCCTGGCATCTTCGAGTCTCCGGGTTGAGGTTTAGGGTTTAGGGGTTTAGGGTTTCGGGGTTTCGGGTTTAGGGTTTTAGGAGTTTAGGGTTTAGGGGTTTAGGGTCACAGAAATTCCTCAAGATGACTTCAAACATAGTGTCGCAGTGAAGGGCACTGGGCGCTCAAGACACAAAAACCGCCGGGAGGTCTGGATCTTCTTGGGAGTTGGCTTAGGTTCTTCAGCGAACCAGTCCTTTCACGATTTAGGGTTTAGGGTTTAGGGTTTAGTCTTTAGGGTTTAGGGTTCGTCCAGCTCAGGACTTTGGGGCGATTAGGGTGTCGGCCTGGTGGACGTGTGTAATTCTCTAAGTCAAAGGTCCCCTGTTCAGGTCCCCCCAAACAGTACGGCACCCTGAAAAACAAGGCCCTGCAAGGGACCCTAATTTAGGAGAACTACCCATCTAGAACCCTTTTACCCCTGTAGAAGCCCTTAAAGATCCCTTTAAGGAACCCTAACAGGGAACGCTAAACCCTAAACCCGGCTTGAACCCTAAAACCTAAACCCTCAACCCTAAACCTCCAACCCTAAAACCCTGAACCCTCAACCCTAAACCCTCAACCCTCTAAAAACCCTCAACCCTAAAACCCTCAACCCTCAACCCTAAAGTCTCAAACCTCATGAATTTAGATAGCTACCCATGTGCCTGAGCTGCCATGACGGATCGGCTCGACTCGGCTCGACTCTGATGGCTCGTCACATCCAAGGCAGGGCTTAGGGGTTTAGGGTTTAGGGGTTTAAGGTTTTAGGGGTTTAGGGTTTAGGGTTTTAGGGGTTTAGGGGTTCAGGGGTTTAAGGATACTTAGAACCTGTGTGCTGCCCTGCTGCCGCATGGCTCGAGCAGGCGTCTGCGAGGGTCGAGCATAGAAGATTTCAGAGCTTCTGAAACTGCCGGGGGTATTGCAGGGGCCTTAAGAATTAGAAAACTGTTCCTTATTCTCATTACAGTATAAGATACCCCAAACCAAATTCTACATAATTATTAAGGCCCCTGTATTACCTTATTTTACCTTATTTTAAGCCTCCTATCGTAAGGAGTCTTCTATACAAAAGCCAACTATTTTCTGCAAGCCAGAAAAACCACTCGCACAAGCTTGGGCTTAGAAGTTCGCGGATGTGGGGTTCAGGCTTTAGGGGCTTGAGGGGTTTAGGGATTAAGGGGTTTGAGGGGGGTCGGGTTGAAGGGAGCGCTGGAAGCTGCCGTCTTGTGAAGTCGAAAGCTTGGATTAGGGTTTAGGGTTTAGGGTTTTGGGGTTTAGGGTTTAGGGTTTTGGGGTTCGGGGTTTAGGGTTTAGGGTTTAGTTCAGCACCGGGATTAGATACCAACGTCAAGCCAACTTGGCAGTCTCGGTAGCCTTCTGAACCGCTCCAAAAGTGAAGCTTTTAGTGTCCTTGCTACACGTAGCATGAAAAGGCCAAGGTGGTAGCAAAGAGCCAAAATAAGGCCATCGAGCAGCTACAACACTCGATCGCTTTGGATGCTGCCTAGACCGTATGCTCTAAGACTAGTTAGGGGCAGCTCATGTAGTGGTCCTCACAAAAAATGACCTACTATATCGGGTCTAAGACGGTCTATGTTGGGTTGCGAAAGGCATCAGTCTCGGTGGAGTTAGGGCCACGTCTGTTTCAAAGACGGTTGTGCATCTAAACCCCCTCGCAGCGACTTAAGGTGGTAGGAACCCTAAACCCTAAAACCAGAACCTAAACCCTAAACCCTAAAACCTAAACCCTAAACCCTCAACCCTAAAACCTAAACCCTAAAACCTCAACCCTCAACCCCAAATCCCCAAACCCTAAACCCTCAACCCTCAAGTTGCCAGGTCCAGGTTTGGCATTGCAAGTCCCAGTGGTGCAGAAGTTTAGGGTTTAGGGTTTAGGGTTTAGAGGCCGAGTTTCGGAGATGTTTGGGGATCAGGCATCTGAGGACACGAAGGCTTAATTTAGGGGCCTTAATAATTAGAATAGGGTTCCTTTAAGGGTTCCTTTAACGGGTTCAATAAGAGTTACTATAAAGGCTTAACATAGGGGCCTTAATATTTAAAATAGGGTTTGGGGGTCCTTTATTATAGTATAGTTATAATAAGGGACCCCCCAAAAGAATGCAGGTAATTGTTGAGGCCCCTATATTACTTTGGGATGAACCTCTGAACCCTAAGCCCGAAACATTCCTGAACTTGCAAGCAAGCCGCCCAGAATGACATGTAAGCACAAGATTCCTGAGCTAGAAGCCTGAATGATCTGACTGGGGTTTCGGGACTTCTATATGTCATTATAGGGAACCGGTTGTGAATCAACTTTGTCTCAAGCCCTCTATATATTACGATTGGAGTATGAGGGGCCCTTGTAGAGAGCGGACTCCAGAAAGTATGTCAACACCGCACCACTCTTCCCGCTCAAAGCTGATCTACCTATCGTCGACTCGGCTTCTTTAAACACCCGGCCTTGGCTTTGGCTTTGGCCTTGGCCTTGGCTTTGGCCTTGGGCTTTGCCTTGGGCTTTGCTTTGGGCTTCGGCCTCCTGGCGGCGTTGGGCTTGGCTTTCGACTTTGCGACCTTCAGCCCTTCCGTCGCCTTCGTGGGAGCACTCTCCGAGGCTTGCATCATCGTACATACTGCCAAGTCATCTCGAATGGCGGCAAATGCCCGCTCAGAAGCCTGTATTGCCTTCACGTTGCTGAGAAGGTGCTGGACATGGTCGCTGTTCCCTCCAGAGCTTTTTGGACCCCATGTGACAACCGACCCATCACGGCGAATTGCAGCGAAGGCGCTGCGGTTGCTTTGAATTTGTACCACGTTCTTCAATTCCTCCTCGACGAAAACCGCTGGTTTGTTCCGCTTGTCACCGAAAGTCGCCACCGTGCCGTCTCTTCGGATAGCTGCAAAAGTGCCCTCGGCACAACATTGTAGGTGTTCCACATCGTGAAGTCTTTCCGCCTCCACGATGTCAAAATTGGCTCGGTAATTCCATCTTCCAAACTCCACGCTGAGATGCCCTGCTTGGCTCACAGCGGCCCATGCGTTGCGCGAAATCTGCAAACCACAACGAAGGAAGCGACTGCCGCCGGGATTCACAAAGCCACCCATCAGCATTGGGTGCTCGAACCCCCACGCGACCACGCTGTCGGCCTTTATGGCAACGAACCCGGCATCCAATCGGCATGCCTGGACACAGAGAACATCCTGAAGCAAATCCGGAAGAGCGCCCGTGTCTGCATCTTCCAGGGGATGGCCCCAGGTGACCACGGTTCCTGTGTCTGCCACGGTCAGCTACCCCGCCCCAAGTCGATAGAGAGTTGAACGTTTGTAGGTGATATGAAGCGCAAACATGTGTGTTTGCTCACATTATAGTCTGTACAGGTATATAGGCAACAACATACAAACATCTCTCTATCTCTCTTTCTATATATGTACAGATGTATCTAGATATAAATGCAACACGGACACGCACACACAGAACCAGTTGTAATTGTAAGTGTATCTGAGTAGAAACACTTCAACATATATATGTATATACATATACATATATATATATATACATGCGTGTGTACATGTACGTGAAGAGGTCATATGAGTTTGAATAAACACACATATATGCATATATGTACACACCAGCATGTTAACATGTTTCGAAATATCTAAGGACGTACAATTATATATATCTATATATAAGTACAAGAAAGCAAACCTGTATAATTAGACCGTTTTGTTCTCTGAATATGCGCAGATATGTTTATGTATCTATATATATATATACATACATATGGGTGCACGTGTGTGTGTGTATGTGTTCATGCAAGAACATAAAAGTACTGTATATCCCAGCAAACGAAGAAGCAACTAAGGAGACAAGTATCTCTATGTTTTTCTATACACGTATATATATATATATGTATACGTATACATCCGCATACTGCAACAATAACAAGCAAACCAGTGCACAGGTCAGCACATATGTAAGTCCCCACAAGTATGTACAATATATATATATATATATATGTATACATACACGTACAGTACATTAAAGTATTTGTACAGGTATGTATAAGCTTCTGAAGTACTTTACCCAAGCACATGGAGAATTCCTACAGGTTTTTACAAGCATATACGCCGATGCGTTTCTAGAAGCATGTTTGAGTCTCGTAGGTTCACGTAAATCTATACGTTATACGGCCCTGTATAAAGTTGTACAGATATGTACCATGTATGCGTGGATGTATGTGTATGTGTTTATGCGCTTATATGTGCATTTGAAAACGCATACATGGACAGGGTAACCAGCTCTCATTCCTCACTAGTATATATATATATATCAGTTTGCATCGTGTGATAGCCTCTTAAAGTTAAGTCTACTCGAACGCCAGTGAGCATACTTTGCAATAGCAGGGAACAGTCAACATAGCGTCTAGTCCTTGTGAACCAACGTCTTACGAACGACTACCAGCTCTACTGTACACATGATATGAAGTGTAGTTTGTACAGGTCCTTGTGACATTTTGCTCGTCAACACCATTTTCATACACACAAATACAAATATACACACGAATACACACAAATAGACAACCTTGTGTGCATGCACAAGTCAAGACATATGCCCGTGTCATATGCCCAACCAATCCCAGGTTCCGTCCCCGCAGAGCGCCCTAAACCCTAAACCGCGTAAACCCTAAACCGATCCTAGGTTCCGTCCCCGCGGAGCGCCCTAAACCCTAAACCGCCTAAACCCTAAACCGATCCTAGGTTCCGTCCCCGCGGAGCGCCCTAAACCCTAAACCGCCTAAAGCCTAAACCGATCCTAGGTTCCGTCCCCGCGGAGCGCCACGAAAGCCAGTGCATTCGCCTGGATGTGTTTCACATCGCGTAAGCGAGCCCGGACCTCGAGTATAGTGGGCTGTAACAAGTCGGCTATAGTATAAATGTAAGACGGTGTAGCTAGTAGAATGCTCATACTTTAGTAATCGTAAAGTATAGTATAGTACAGTATATAGTCACATCATACGAAAAGTGTTCAAGGAGATTGTTGATGTGTACCCTTCTTTCAAGGTCCTTCGGAAAAGAAGCAGAATCCAAAAGGCGCGGCAACAAGATTTTGGACATCCTCGCGCAGAAGCGAAAACAAACAACTTGAACACGAATCCCTCATCCCCAAACCTTTACATGCTATTCCAACAGAAAGCAAGGGGACATTGTCGGGTATTGCACCGCCAGCGTCTGGGTCGCCCCAGGCCACAACCTGGATTAGAAAGGAATAGTAAGGCAATAGTAATAGTTAGAATGACAATGCTGATGCTAACACTATTACAATGCTAACACTGATACTAATGCTAACATTTGTACCTATCCCTTGCCCTTGATCCCTCAAGCCCTTAAATCATGACAGCTTGTCAAACGTAAACAAGCTCCACGACAAGGACCGAGTAACAGAGCCATCCGTGCGCAGGGCAGCGAAAGCGCCGAAGGTGGCCTTTAATTTTCTAAACTCTTGTCTGGGGGTGTCTGAAATACTCGGGTTGGGGATGCCCCAATATGCTCCCACAGTACATGCCCCACATCGCCCCAAACCCGTTGCAACCCGATAAAACACATTTCTCCGGATCTGTCGATATTCTAAAAAGCCCCTTTCAACACCCTATCAAGAACCTTCTAAGAGCAAGAGCACATTATTAGAGAAAGCCCAGATGTGGCTTCGTCAGTACCCCTAAATCCGAAACTCTAAACCCTAAAGCCTAAACCCCAGACGCAAAGCCTGGATCTCTGAGACATCGTGTAGCTGCTCTTGAACTTCGGCGCTATGGCCTCCGTGCCTGGGCTTTTAGGGCCTGGGGTTTGGGGTTCGGGGTTTAGGGCTAAGGGTTTGGGGATAGGGTTTAGGGTTGTGGCGATTTCGCAATCTGATTATCATGGAAAACTGACCCTTAACCCTAAACCCCAAGCAAAGGTCATTAAAGGGTTTAGGGCCTTGTGGGTTCTACAGGGTTCAACACAGGAATTCGCCATCTAAACGCGGATCAATGCAGGCTTTTGGGGCTTTGTAATGGTCAACATAGGATTGTGTAGCCCACTCTTGAAACCCAAACTCCGTTTATTCAGGAACATGTGTGAAATTATGGAGGGGCCCTAAATTGTTAGTACAATCTGCGGAACATTCCTTACTTCAGGGATTTGGACGCCTTTGGGCATTTCCACAACTGAATGGTTTATGGGACATGGCCACGTTCTCGTTGAGGAACTGAGTTTCAAGTTGCCATAAACTTAGCGGTTAAGGGTTTCAAAAGGCGTTTAGGCCTCAAGGTGAAGGAATGTAAGCTTAAGTCACAGAGTTCCCTAAACCCCAAACCCCTAAACCCTAAACCCTAAACCCCCCTTGACAACATGTGCCCAGGTTCCCACCCCACGTGACCACTGAGCCGTCTTCGCGGAGTGCGGCGAAGGCTGCCGCTGCGGCTTTGATGCACTTCACCTTCTGTAGCTGCTCCAGTACTGCGCTGCAGTCAGCTCGGTACTTGGAGAGGGACCTCAACACTAAAATCAAACTATGCTATTTCATATCATACTGCTTTAATCGTCCTCTAACTGTGAGTTCTTTGTCCATGCCACGTAAAAGACGTAACACCAACCAGAAAATACTTCGAACCGTCTTCGTCACCACCCGTGCCGGGATGTCCCCATGCTACGACCGAGCCGTCTCCCCGGATCAGCGCAAAGGCCCCGGTCGTCGCTGCCAGGGCAGGATCTCCTTATACACCGTTGCTTCAGGAAGACCGGAGTTTAGGGTTTCGGGTTTGGGATTTTAGGGTTTAGGGTTTAGGGTGTGGGGTTTAGGGTTTGGGGTTTAGGGTTTATGCAGAAAGGCACAGCAGGACTACTATCGGGGAATATGTAGGAGGGATTAAGGTAAGTACTAGGAATCCACTCTCCCACTCCCCTCTAAGCACCAGAGAGGCTCGTAGGATGGCTGTGACCGTGTCGCCATCACGAAGGCCCGCCTGCTTCAGGGTAGCAGACCCCTGAAGCAGCGAGCCAGCAGCAGTTATCAAAGGTCCGATGCTGGCGTTCAGCTTCTTCTGCGCTTTTTGCCGCAGCACATCTACCAGCGCATCCTCGGTCACCGAGATGCAGGTCTGGTCGCCACTGAGTAGAGTCACCAAGACTCCAATGGACATGACCGGTGCCCGGTTACTCTAACAGTCTCTCCAGTCCAGCACCTCTCACACCAAGAGTGCTCCTGAATCTAAGAGGGATCCCACCTACTGTTTCAAGATTGTTCCTTGTAGAACCAGGTCTTGGCTATCTTTTGATGCTGAGGTTGAAACGACAACTCGGCGACGAGTCTTGATAGCATGGGAAGCCGAGTCTCAATTGAGGAACTGTATTCGTGTATATATATATATATATATTCGTATATACTAGTGACTGGGTAGTTCTCTAAATTAGGATCCCTTTTACGGTCCTTTTTATAAGGGTGCCGTACTATATTGGGGACCTGAAAAGGGACCCTAATTTAGAGAACTACCCAACCATTCAGGCGGCAATGTTACATCCCCTAAACCCTGAACCCTAAACCCTAAAACCCTAAAACCCTAAAACCCTAAAACCCCCTAAACCCTAAACCCCAAACCCTAAAGCCCTAATCCCTAAAACCCTAAAACCCTAAATACCCTAAAACCCTAGAACCCTAAAACCCTAAAACCCTAGAACCCTAAAGCCCTAAACCCTAAACCCTAAAACCCTAAACCCTAAACCCTGAACCCTTCAGGGCTTCGGGTTTGAGGCTCCAGGCTCTCTGGCCAAGTGTGACTTCACTGCCAAAGAAGAAGAAAAGGCAATGCTAACAGAGGGGCCTTAATGATTAGAATAGGGTTCCTTTAAGGGTTCCTTTAAAGTGCTCCATAAGAGTTACCATAAGGGCTTAATAGAGGGGCCTTAATAATTAGAATAGGGTTTGCGGGTATGTTATACTACAGTTATAATAAGGCCTATAAGGGTTTAATGTAGGGGCCTTAATGACTAGAATAGGGTTTGGGGGTATGCTATACTACAGTGATAATAAGGAACACTCCAAAATAATATAGGTAACTATTTAGGCCCACACGTTAGTCTCTTACTCCTCTTCTTCGCCTGCGCCTTCGGTGCCACCCTCCGAATCTGCGTCTAATCCTGACAGTGCACAAACTGGCGGCGACCCAACATGCCCGCTAAGTTTAGGGTTTAGGGTTTCGGGGTTTAGGGTTTAGGGTTTACCAGGGGCACCCTAAACCCTAAATCCTGAACCCTAAGCTTTTTAAACGAGAGACCGCAAGGCGGCGCGTTGTCTTTGCATCTTCTTTGCGATGCTGAGTGGGATGCTAAAGCTTCAAAAGAAAGAGGGTTTAGGTTGGCGACCGTGTGTGTTTTTTGGGGGTTCAAGGTGCAACCAAGGTTTTTGTAATTGGGAAACCGGAGTATAGAAGGGCCAAAAACTTAAGACTAGTGACTAGGGGTTTGGGGTATAATTCATGCACACGAACCAATGAGTGGGACTACAATGCTGATTATTGGGGCATCTGTACTGGTTTAGGGTCTTCCTTGCAGTTTGACATCGCGGGCACTGGCTTCGTGCGTGAGAAATCGCACATCAAGTCATCATACTCAAACCTGCCTAGTGAGGAGATGACTGATCGTATTGCTGGCCGAAGTCCTATGGCGAGCAATCATGATACCAACAACACTATCTACAGTGGCGGTCGAAACAGTGAAAGTCACAACAAGCACGCTACGAAGCATGGTGTTACATGTCACCTGAACCCTCCGGCGCTAAGCTCCCTCCAGGACAAGAGGTTGTATTTTGGGTACTTCACTGGGGCGTCTCTTTGGCGAGCAGTGGCAAATGGCCCGCGGCCACCAGGAGGCACCTGGCAATGAAACCCTGAACCCTTAACAACTGTAGGCCGTACAACCTTACACGACATAGGGCCTGAGTCCCGTCAATGATTGTAATATCTTGTAATCGTCATCCATCCTCTTATCTAGACAAAAACGAGCAGCGGCAAGAATAACCGCACGAGGAATAGTTGGCTGAAAGCTCATGTTAACTGCTAAGTTTAAGTATTGACTGGCGTCAATGTGCACAAGCGCTACGAAGCGCCCTGAACCCCAAACCCACCAAACAATCTCACAGCCCAAGCCCTAAATCATGAAATTAAACTCTGCCTTGTTTTTATTTATGGCTTGGGGACTATGACGAAGGCATTCTAACTCATTCTTGAAGATCTGGTGTTCGTTCTTGTCTTGAAGCAGTTCTGTTGTTGTCAATTCGGGGCGTAAGCCACAGTCAAAGTACAAGCTTGAGACCCGAAGCGGATCATGTTCCGCAGCTGCAATATGAAGCACATGTTGCAAGCACCCTACCTTATGCCCTAAACCCCTAGCCTTTATCTCCAAAGCCCTCGAGTCCGTGCCCGCCCGCAAAGCCCAGCCTGGGCTGGCGTAGGTCAACGTAAACGCAAGTAGGTCCGAAACTTGTCCTCAAATTTCTTGGGGTTTAGGGTCTCGGTTTGTTGAGCTCCGTGTTGAGGGTGCAGGCTAGCGGAACTCTTCGAACTATTTCCAGTTCTGACATCTGTTGCATGCTTTACGGACGACTTCTGCAACTCGAGAGTCTAGCTAGGCCTCGGGGCTTGGAGTTTTGGCGTTTCTTGGCCAGGGATGGGTGGCCGAAAGATCGAAAACAGGGGTTTGGGGCAGGCCATAAAGACATCCCTTCTTCAAGGACCTAAGAACCAAGCCTGTACCATCGGACCTACGCTGTATCCTTCATTAGGGTTTAGGGTTTAGGGTTTCATACCATAGTCCAAAAGCCTCCAAGAGTTTCCCTGAAGTAAGGGTCTTGCAAACTAAGGGATTCGAGACAGAAAGGGCCAAATCATAAGATTTAACCCCCCCCCCATCACTCAAGGTAGATTCCCTAATTACGGGTGTATTGGGCTCTCTGGGCCACCCTAAACCCTAA